>CABPRJ010000949.1:1904863-2107735 GCA_902439185.1 Cinara cedri
TAACGTTTGCCGAAAGTATAAATAATATTACGACGACTGTAGGTATTTAAGCGAATGTCGAGAACACTTTTTTTTTTTTTTTTTGCTGCTCTCATAAACTTAAAAATCCTATTTTATTGAGCGCGTTCTACGACATTTTTGTTTTATTTTATTTTTATAACCCCGCAGTCGGCTGTTATAGCAAATATTCGTATCGTATTATTATTATTATTATTATAGCACAATCCGTTATTATGATATATCGGTACAATAACCGTAGACATAATAGTTAATTAATTATTAATACATTGACTTCGCGTCAGAGCCTGGATCAAGGGGGGAGGGCTTAGGGGGCCGCAACTCTGGGCCGAAAATTAAAGAGGGGCCACACGACGTGTGTTTTTTTTTTTTTTTGCTTAATAGTATTTTATACGAATTTTATTGGCCTTTAGCCCCGGGCCCCCATAACCTGTAATCCGGGCCTGCTTCGCGTGCCCCGCACGCCCTGACTTAGCCATTAAGTTACCCGATATCAAGAGCGGATCATCCAGGAGTTCACCAAGCGGGGGGGGGAGAGGGGCACATTTTTTGTGCGGACATAAAACTATATTGGTCTTTCTAAGTTTTGTCAAATTTCGTGTTTAAGACGAAACATTTTCGGTCGCCCGAGTATGGTTTGAATGCTTTATTTATTTTTATGTTTCACATGAATGACGATCACAACAATAGCAAAAGTAAACCTATAGAAATGTATAATTATTTATATACGCATATATTATAATATTATTTAGGACTTGTATACAGGTAGCAACCATCAGCTGCTATAATAATAGTTCGATTTATAGATATTTAATTTCGCGGAAATTATAAACGTTCAAACGGACAACACGTACATCATCCACTTATCCAACGACGCTAACGATTCGGTTGTTCACACGATCGTATTATAGTTGATTATTATTCCTATTATTTATTTTTTATTAATCGTTGTATAGGTAATATTATTATTATGGCCGACAGATTATTGCAAAAAAAAAAAAAAAAAATAAATAGTGTCTTATTGACGTCAATTATTCTATAGAAAACAAATGTCGAGCTGACTTAGAGTGGATGATCCTTGCGCTCCCTGAACTCACCACTGCCTAGTTCCAGGGACGGTCAAATTGAAGGGAAGAAGAGAGGAATCTTCTTAGTTTTGTGTCGGCTTTTATCTTTCATTTTCCAAAAATAAGCGAATCGTATCGCGATGTATGGGACATTAGGCCGACGTAATATTATTATAAACTCTTCTTCATTATACAATTAATCGGCAGACAGTTATCTGGAGCTTAAAAAATATGGTCTGCGGCTTGCTCCTTATCACATTCACATTATTCATCAATTTTTATTTCACGTATTATCGTATCATCTACTATTCTTCCTGGCTAAAAAATAATGTAAATAATAATATTTATTTAAAAAAAAAATGTGTAAAAATTCCACCCGATCCGTGACGACTACTGCCTAATATACCGACATTGTTACAGAAAGATAGCCAATACCTATGTAGGACTTGTGTCGTATTTGCTATTCTTTATCTAAACATGGTGTCTTTGTTGTTATAAATGTCTCCTCTTTCTCTCTCTCTCTCTCTCTCACCATGTTTCCACGTAGACACCGAATAGAAAAGTCTAAAAATCGTTTTGACTATTATTTTATGTCAAATCCGTTAACTATTTACACAAATGTTTTGTTCCTATCGGTAAACACCTTTTCCCACAGTTTTCGGTTTTCAGTATCTATATATGCATGAAAACGTTCTACACGCGTCTGGCAGTTTTTGATTTTGTTGATTGCACAGCTACACGGAATTCGAGTTTAATTGAATTTAATTACAATGTAACCAAGTATCTAGATGGTTTGTACAGGAAATCGTAAAAATATATATTGGATTGCGTACAAGAGTATATTAAATAATTTCCGTTTGACAAAAATAATATTGGTACTATCATCGTATCGCATGTAAAAATTAAAATATACAACGTATAAATAATCCAAGAAGTAATTTTTTTCTTTTTGTGAAATTGTCACGTTACATTATAATTATTTAAAAACGTATATATGTGTTAGTGTATACTACTACACTTGGTACAATTAATAATAGGCACTTGCACAATATCGTAATATTATTATAAAAATTAATAGGTGTATTAAAAATACCGTAATATTCGTTAGCGTAATAAAATTGTTCGGCCTCGTTAAGACCTCGTTTTTGAAACGTTTTATTTGATTACACAAAGGTATAATATACCTGTTCGTTTAACACCTCTCTTATAATAATCTGTTTGTAAAATGACTTGGCCGTCGAGGTGAAAAGAAAAAAATATCGGAGAAAATAATATAGGTAACAAGTAAACGCCGAGTGATTGAACTTTTTTTTTCTTTTTTTTTTTATCTGATTAATGTAATGTAGTATATTATAATCATTTTGAAATCATATTTGTACGTTTTATAGATTTACTTTTAATTCGCAAATTAAACTCCGAATAGACGCGAAATTATAATCGTTATTTAACGAAACAGAAATCGAATTATCGGTACCTACATTTGAAATAATGAAAAACGGAAACTGTTGTACATAGAAAGTCTGTTGATTTTTGGCAATTATAATAAATGTTAAACGTTTAAAATATTACAAGCTCACCCATACAATAACCTATATATTATGTTATATTAAATCCCGTTAAATATACAATCTCTTTGCTATACAGATTAGTATTATAATATACGAGTATCTGCAACCGAATAATCCAGCGGGCTACTTTTTAAATTTTAATTATAATATTACCTCGACGAATAGCGTATAATTTTAATTTTAATTACAATAATAACACTGTATACGGTCTATATGTAATCATTTAATTAAAATAAAAAAAAAAAAAACGTTAATTATAATACGAGTGATTTTTTAAACAAAAAATTGTCTTACTAACATTCACCGTGTGAACAAATCCTTTCCTCCGGGTAAATATAATAATATTTCGTCGTTCTATTCGTATACATACACAAAGCGTGTTTCCATTTAAACGTATCACGAGATATCTCTGTCCAAGTGACCCCGATTTGACATGAGATTTTCGGGAGGGGGTACCATATGAGACTCGTTTTTTTTGTGCATTTTCGTAATAATTGTAACCCGATAAAACTTGCATAAATGGCAACCCAAATTTTTTCTACAAATTCGAAAAGACCGTCTACATATTGTTTCCAAACCCGAAATTTATCGATAAGTGTAAGTTTTTTAAAATGTAAAAAATTCCATTTTTCTCGGTAATTGATCTTATGGTTATAGTACACTAAGGGCCATTATTACAATGCCCTGTTAAATGTTTACCGACTGTCAGTTTGACGTAACGGAGACTTTAGAGGTGAGTTCATAATAAATTATTATTACAATCAGTGGCGTGCTGAAGTAGGTTTTTTTGAGGTAATTGCCTCATACACGGGAGTCTGCAGTAAATGTACCAAGGAGGGACATAATAAAATCAAACATCAAAAAGTACTTAAAATAAAATTATATATGAAACTGAAAAGTCCAAGTGAGCCTCGTCTTGCATGGCTAAAATGGGTGGGTGGGTGGGTGGTCGACCAAATGTGTTGAATGTTGATTAAGATTGACTAGTTCAAAGATCAGGAATGCCTTTAGTTTTGTGTCCTACATTATTATACTTATGAATACATACATGCATGTAGTCAATAATGTAGCTAAATACAGTTTTTGCTGTAATTATTTATAGAACACATATAAATCCATGTTTTGAGTGGATAGGTTATAATTTTTTTGTTTTACCTTAAATATGAAAAATGTTCAGCACGCGACTGATTACAATGCATACGTACCGCTAACGCAAGTCATCAGTTAACTAATAAAAAAAATAGCATAACAATTTTCATTGGCTAGAAATAAAAAAAATCAGCCGTTTTCCGCTACCGCTATCACTACCGTTGTATTACTTGGATGTCAGATTTCGTATAACTGACGGTATATAATAGTAGTAACGAAATTTTAAAATTCTTCAATAAATGCGATCGTTAAGATAGCGGAGGATTTATTGGGACGTTGTAACAACCGAAAAACCGATTTTTATTCGATTCGAATGATTTTTCTTAAGATTGTAAATCAACGATATTAATAATCGACAAAAATGTTTGAACGTCGGATTAAATCGATAAAACGAAATAATTTTATGCTGTACTTACACGGTTTTTTTCGTAAAATTAAAATCGCACCGAACGCTTAAGCGTGTGAATACATCGCGCGATGAGATTAACTTGTGATATAATAATAATTGTAGCGTGATGGGGGTACCTTAAAAACCTTCAACCGCGAAAAACCTCCACGGACATTTTTTGGCACCGAAATAATGTTCCCGAGGAACACGACATATAATTTATTCCGTGTATTATATTAAAACAATGACCTCTATGGTAATCTTTGTTTGCTTATTATTATTATTATTAACTGGATACGACATTATAATACTCTCGGGGGTTTTTTTTTTTGTTGTTGTTTCTAATTTTTTTTTATATGTATCATTTATTATAATATTATGCAACTGTCTGCCTCGTAATAATTAAATTATATTTTATTATTACTACTTTATTATACATATATATATTATATAATTATAGTATTTTTTGTTTTATGAATTAAAGTGGGTATTATAGTAAGTGTATGGGCAGTTAAAATAATAATAATTATTAATATAAAAATGTAGTTTATAACCGACCGTTTTTAATCGCTGATTTTATTTGTTTATGATTTTATTGTCACTACGCGGTTTGAACGAAAAAATGATTCCCACCGTGGGTAGGTCGCTGTTATAGATTGGAAGTTGGAAGGCATCCAGTATAAAACGGAATATGCCGGGTGAATTTTTAGTTTATATACATATTAGAAGCAATGACAAATTATTGCAATCAAAAAACGTGTTTTAGATTATGAGCGCAGGGAGTAAATGGTATTTACTTTTGCCTTTGGTTTTTGAACACTAAGACTAGGTTAGGTTTCGGTTTTACTAGGTGTGATTTCTTTTATGTTTGAATTTATTGTGTCTGTAATAAATTTTTCTACAAGAAATCTTACTCCATTGAATATCGCTTTTCATTGTATAACAATTGTAACCCATAGATCGACTCGAATAAAACATATGTATCGTCACCGAAGTGGTTAGTTTTAAAAACAATTCCCAATTATTGAGAAAACTTTTGGGAAAATTAAAAAATTACCCTCTTAAAGTATCACCCCATTCAGATTTCTTTTTTGAAAATCTCTATCATTATTCATTGTAAATCGGATCAAAACTGTTGGTAAAAAATTTGTTCACAGAAAAAAAAATAAACATCATTGTAAAACCAATACATATACCTCGATCCGCTCAGAATCTACAAAAACAATGTGCGTTTTTATGACAATAACGATTGTTTAAAAAAGATTTAAAAGATTAAAATAATAAAAAATAAATAATAAGAAAAAAATAAATAAAAACGGTTGCCAATAAAAACCTTTTTTTTTTTAATCTTTTTAAACCTAAAGAACCAGTTTTTCCTCATTATCTCGAATATTAATACGAAATTAAAAAAAGGACCTTTCTAAATTACCTACCAACTAGAACCAAAATTTAATTAAATAAACATCTCTTGTCATGTTTTAATTGGAGCAAGATTTCTAGGAGAAAAGTTATTTACTGACTGAATAAAAAAACACACATAACAGTATTTCCAACAGAAGATCCCTTGGTTCACTCAGAATCTAAAATATCATATTTAAAACAAATATTAAACGAAAATTTATTTAGCGTATACGAATTAATTAATAATTATAAACACTCTTACTTATCTCGAACGGCAAATAATATTGGTATTATGATACTGCATTACTAATAATAGATGATTTTTCCCCCTTATTTTTTAATGAATTAAATTAAATATTACGTAACCGTCATGTTATTTTACATATAATACGCTTGTTACTCATATTAGTAAAGCGAAATTATCACAAGTTCTAAAAATATTATAGGCATAGCAATTATAAAATATAATATTAAACGATATTATAATATCTTTTTCTAGATTATTGTATTTTGTTTATGTGTTTTTTTTTTTTTAAATTTAAGATAAATTAATAATTACAGTAATTCGTTTATCATATACTATACCGTTTATACCTATATAATATACACTATAAAAAAATTAGTTAATTATCGCTCGTGCACCATTATATAGGATGAATAGAATATTATTTTTATTGTATTACTATTATTATTATTATTATATGTGTCATGAATCATGATATTAAAAAACTAATAAAAATGCAACACATCAATGTACAATTACGCGTATCATACTCTATATTCTACAACAGATTCAGAATTTTAAAAAATAATACGGATTTCGGTATAAAAATCTGTACACTAGTTGATAATAATATGTATATATTTATGATATGTACAGAATAACAAGAAATAATTAGGAATAATGGGAATAATTGTGTATTATATTTTTTTTAAATACGTCTGAAATAATAACCACAAAAGAATATTTATTGGTAATCTTCGTTGGGTTCGTCATAACTGTGTCATTACATAATAATACGAATGATATTAACAAATGTATAGGTAAAAACGTTCGGAAAAAAATATCCGGGGAACAAACTGCGAACTCAAAAAATTGTCGAGGACAAAAAAATGTCCAAAAAATATTATAAATGTAGACACATTATAGGTATTATGTTTGTTATACACAGTAAAACTTCCGCTAACGGTAACCTCTAAAAGACGATCACCTCTATGTAACGGTCATTATTTCCGGTCCCTTCGGTGACCGTTACATGGAAGTTTTACTGTGTTATACTTCCACGTAAAATTATTATTTGTTAAAATGTCTCGTCGGGCGAGTAAAAATAAAATGTTGCAGTAATCTCAATATAAAATCTCATCATACATAGGTAATGTATTATTATTTTAAATTTTGGACGTTTTTCACTTTGGACATTATCTTTAACGTTTTTACCGTGGACATTTTTTTCCTCCGACTTTTCGGTATAGAATACCACAATAACAGAATACTTTTTTTAACTATATCAAGGGCGCCTAGATAATAACGGCCGGTAAAAATGACCATTATATACCGAATGGCTTGAGGAAAATATGGTTGAATTAAAAAACGCCCGTATATTTTCCTTCGTTATAATAGTTAAGTGTTCAATTATTGCCTATTACGCTTTGAACATAACAATTGATGACGGTTATAATAAATTTGAATAGTCGTATAGGTAATAATGGCCAAATTAAAATTGGCCATGGAAAAAACGTCCGATTTTTTCCTCTGGCCATTTTCGTATTCGACCAAATATTTTTTCCACCGTCATTATTACCGAATTTCGTACCAAACACCGCGACATTTTACAAAAAATATAATATTTCCTCTTTCTAGTATACGGACTGTTCAGTCCGCGGTTAGCTGTTTGGTATATTACGTGTATAAATACGCAGGATTTTTTCAGTTTACAAAAATCCGTCGGCTCGACAATAATAATAAATCACTCGAGGCGATAATTAATTTTTACACACGACTATACAGGATAGTTACCGTTATTATTGTAATATATTATTTTACGGTGGGCATATTCCGTTGCCATTAATAAAATGCCGCTGTCACTGTGGAAGAGGTGCTGCAGACAGCAGTTCGAAATCGACTAATGAATAGAAACATTCGTCTTGACACGACGACGACGCAACGTATTTTCGGCACTATCACTTCCTGCCCCCGACGACGACGGCGAGTATAAAGTTTACCGGATTTCGACTAAATTCTCCGTCATATTATTATAACTTCCGTCCCGGCGCAATACGTCTCGGACACGTGTTCAGCGTACAGTATGTAATCAGTCGCGTTGCAATGGGCGGGAGACACAGCAAATATAATAATAATAGTAATCGTGAATAAATCGTAGAATATTTTTCTCTACATCCAAATTGACTACGCGAATTCAAAAGCTGGGTCCGAAAAAGTCAATTTTTAAAATCCATCAACTTTTTTCTCGTAACATGGCTGAAGGATAAATACGTTTTGAGATTAAATACATAATTGTATTTTTAAATTAATAGAAGAAGGTAGAACTCTAAATGCCTGGAAATTTATCGAATTAGAAAACAAAAATTTCAAGAAATTATTAGTTTTAAAATATTATTGTTGAATTGCCTACTCGATAGTCTAAATTTCTAAATTTTCGGAAGATATAATCCCCCACCCCACACTTCCGGCTCTGAATGGTTATTATAAACGTTATTTTTTTACATTTACACATTTGTCTCCACTTAATAATTTTTTTCGAATTCAAACATTGATTTTTTTCTATTACCTATGAAATATAATTATTATACTGGTTTTATTTTTGGTCAGATTTTTAACGAAATCAAGACTCAGACAATTCAATATCCGAAATAAATGGAAAGTGTTGCCCGAAACCCAAAAATTATGTAATTTGATAGCAGACGTTTATTTGAAATCAGATACGAATAGTTTATACACACACATACGCTAAAAAAAAAAATCAAAATAAATTTCTTTCAATTTTACAATTGTTCACCTCACTTTTCACTTGTCAATAAAGTCGTTTGGATTTTCGATTTTCAGTTAGATTTTCAATTTTGATTGCTGTTCGAGAATATTACGAGGGGTATAATATAACAATGTACATATATATTGGATTTACAAATATATTATATTGTGAAACTCAATTGTATTTCACTTGACTAAAGGCTCAAAAGACAAAAAAAATCTGAGTTTTTTATTTTGATACTGCTGTTGAATGTGTTACTGGTTTTGGTGGGGAGTTTGGGCTATGGAATACATAAATGTATTTAGTTTATATTTGTATGCAATGACAAACCTTTGTTAACGAAAAACGATTCAGAGCGAAAATGTCAAATGCATATAAATAACTCAGAAATGTCAGAATACGTTGAACATTTTAAATAGAATTACAAAAAAAAAAAAATCGAAAATAATGAAAACGTTAATGCGATAATAATCTCTACCGTTTTCCTAAGTTTTTTGTCAGTTACAAGGACAACTATACACAGAAAATCAATAAAAGACCTTCTTACGTAACAGCAAGACAAATAAAATAAATGCTACTATTTAAATTTGGAGCGAAATTTCTGATAGACAAATATTGAAAAAATGCATAATAATGAAAACGTTTTTTTAAAAATGTTTTCTTTCGGTTTTCCCGATTAATAGATATAAAAATCACTTGGAAAATCAAAAGATAACTTTTTCATACTCGACCACCAATGGTACCATAGCTATAGATTGATAATGCAACACAAAAGATCCCTAATCATTTTTCAGTTGAAGCGAGATTTCTTATGGAAAAGTTTTTTACAAAGAGAAAACAAAAATCGTACAAATTATATAGTAAAACCAATACATCCCTCGGTCCGCATCAGAATCTAAAAATATCCATTGATGCCTTCACATAAGAACAAATTTGTTTGTCATTCAAATATGTAATATTGAATTAAATATACGAATATGTTTATATGAAATAATATTTATATCCATTTTTCCTTTTACGGAATATTCATTCAATTTTAAACAACACGGTATTACATTTTGAAATAAAATGCTCGGAATTGTTATATTCGATTGTGAATAATTATACTTTAATGGGAAAAAAAAAATGATTTTGTTTTATTATTTTAATTTGATATAAGTAAATTATTTCCATTCAATGTACGATATAATAATAAATTATTAAAAATATCTACGTAAAAAAAGATGAATCATAAAAACGTTCGACAATAATTATTCCAGATAAAAACAACATTTAATAGAATTAAAAAAAAAAATAATAATAATAATTATAATTACTTACTAATCAGTTGGACTGTATAAGAAAAACAAAAAAAAAAAAAAAAAACATTTATCTGAATTTATTTTCCGTTGCTTTATCAGAGTTTGAAATAACGTTTTAATGTTTTAATATTTTGTTGTTTTTTTTTTTTCGTTTGTTAGCCTTTTTTAATTTAAATTTTTTGTATAGGTACCTGTATATGAAAAAAAATATGTCTTAATATTTTAATTGGACTTTTCTTATCTCGTATATAATAATGTATTATTATTTATCGTCGTAAATGTGTTATACCTATAGATAAATATAGTTGGTTTTAAAAAAAAAAAAATATTATTATTATTTTACTTCTGTTGCAGCGCGGTCGTAAATATTTCAGGATATTACTTAAATATTATTATACCTATACACTATAATATAACTTACATTTTTCTCCGGAAATATTTTACGACCAACTCCGCCACCGTCGTTGTAAACAATAATTATTGTTATAACATACAATATTGAGATTGAAATTTTTTTTAGATTTTTATTTATTTCAGTGTATCGCAGACGACGAGAGTTCGTCCGAACGAAAATCGGTCTTTCTACGAACTATATATTATAATACATATTTGGTAGTAACCTACCTATAATCATAATATACCGGATTGTCGGCAAAACGAAACGAAACGACGCTAGCAATAGTTTGAACATTTATTTGATAAGTTATACGCTGGCCCCCCCTGTCAACCTCGCGAAAATCGATAATAATTCAGTATCGTCGAAATTTAACTGCAGCGAACACGATACGTATGAAATTGAAATCCTGTCTGTCCGCTACACGAATCTGCAGTTTTACGCACAGTCGACATTTAAAACAACAGC
The DNA here is from genome assembly GCA_902439185.1 of Cinara cedri. NCBI lineage: Eukaryota > Metazoa > Arthropoda > Insecta > Hemiptera > Aphididae > Cinara > Cinara cedri. Next base: position 1,915,608 of record CABPRJ010000949.1, read on the forward strand.
GATAATCGTTGTCTATTAGATTCTGAGTGTAGCGAAGAATGTATTGGTTTTACTAAGATGTTTCTTTTTTTTTTTTTATTCTTTTTATTTTTACTGTGTACAAAAATTTAACCATAAATCTTCCTCAGATATATACGCGCGGCATCATTTCTGAAAGGGAATGTTGTTCAAACAGGAGATCATTTTTCGATTTTCCGAGGAGTTTTCCCAATTAATGGGAAAAGTCGGAAAAAACATGAGAAAATCGGTACAATATTAAACAAATGTTGTTAAAAAATAAATATTTAATGCCTATTTAATTATTTTACCATAATTTGACATATATATATATATTTTGTTGACAAATCATCACTATCAACAGAACTGCGCTCAGAATTGTTTTTTTTCGTCAGCAATGGTTTATTGTTGCTTACAACAACAATGTAGATGTACATTAAATTACCTATAACAGTAGCTAAACCCGTCTCCATTATCCTAGGTTGTCTTTTTTTTTTTAGTCTGGAAATTCAACCACTAAAGAGCCGCCGACACAGGGTTTTAGGTGATACCAATATTGAATTTTTTTTTTCTTGATTTATTAGTTATTTCGGTAATACGGATGAAAAAAAAACCGCAGTTATTATTATTCAATTCAGTTGTCACGCAGACAAGGAAGTAATAGTACCCTTTTTTAATGTTAAATTACCGAGCAACGCAACGATTAACTGCGATAGGGACGATAAGGGCGGAAACGGGGAGACACGTGTTTAAATTGAATTTCATTTTTGTCGATTTCTGTTTTTGAAAGAATTGAGTTCGGGAACATGCGGTAAACACCGGTTAATTCAGATACAAAATAACAAAATATAATATACGGCCGTCTCGTGTCATTAGTAAGTTAATCAAAATTTGTTTTATATTTTCTATTTGTTTACATTTTCGGGGCCTTGCGGAAAAACTGCCCTTTGATTTCCAACCAGAACCAAACGGATTCCGACATGAACTGCGCCGACCAAAAGAGTGACAACTGTCTGAAAATACAAAATCGGAACCAGCACGCAAGGGTAACGACAATGAGGCTTGCGACGCGCGATGTAAACATTGACAACGACGGGAGATTAAATTTTAAAAAGACGGTCATACTTTGCACATGAGTGGACCACTGTTTTAGGTGGAAAGTTTAGATGGTCGGACACAGACGGGAATTTATTGTATATCTGTAAAAAACGGTTAAATATTGCTAACGAAAAAACGATTCTGACCGAAGTTCAGTTGATAGTTTTGCTTTGTCAACAATATTTATGTCATGTTATGGTAAAATAATTACATGTACATTAAACATTTTCTTTAATAGTATTTGTTTAATATTTTACCTTTTTTCCCGTTCACCCGGTGTTCCCATGTTTTTTTCTGGTTTTTCCCATTTATTGGGAAATCTTCTGGAAAAATCAATAAATGATCTGTTTAAAACACCTTCCTAGTCAAATTTCCTTTCAGAAAAAGTGCTATGATTGTAAATCGGAGCAATTTGCTGATAGAAATTTGTACACAGATAAAAAAAATAATAATAATAAACATCATTATAAAACCATAAGTTTCTTCACTCCACTCAGAAACTAAAAAAAGGAGCTGATAGTGTGCCACTGTTGTAGATGAGAAGTTTGGAAGGTAGGATAAATAAAGGTATTTAATTTATATTTGTACGTAACGATAAACCTTACGAAATACGATCCTGAGCCAAGTTTAGTTATACATGTTATGAAATGTCATCATTTTTACAATATTCTCGTCAAAATTTAATCTTTACATATATAACGGAACACTTTGTAAACAAACGTAGTACCCTGAATATAAGTAAATACTAAAATACAAGTAACGTCTTTGCAAATAATCGTACCATGGTTTTGTTTTTTTGCGTAGTGTGATTCGTCTTTTGAAATACCTACCTATACTATAAATTAGTTGATACAATTTTTTTTTTTTTTTTTGTTAGATTATCAGATTTTAATATAAACGAGTAAACGTACATATTATGCGTCAACGACAGTAAACTAGTTTAAACGAGAAAAAAACTACTATTTTTTTTTCATACTACTAGGTAAAATTTAAAATGAACCTATCGTGTTAAATTTACAAGCATTTCTGTTTGATCAAACGTTTTTATCCGATTAAATGTCGGATAAATAAAAAAAAATTAGCCACGATGTGTCCGTGTTTTGAAAACTGTACCCGATCTATAAAAAACTAATTCAAGTCGCAACAAATCATTCCTCTTGTAATTGTTTTTTATTGGAGCTTATCATTATCATTTATCGTTATTTCTGGTGGAAAAGTCGCACGCCGCAGACACTATAAATATAAATAAATAAATAAATAAAAAAACACACACACACACACACGTCACGGTAAATCAATACATTCTTGGCTATACGCTCAGAATCCAATAATTATATTGTATCCTACATTATACTCGTAATATACATATTAGAGTGCACAGCGCCGAACCGAATGATCTTTTTAATATTTTAGAAACACACATACCCGGCATTCCCCGCGCGCTTATAAACTGAAATAATATCCTATAAACGTTAAATTTAATAATATAATATATATAAATATATACGCGTATACAATATAATGTGTATACATCGCGTTATAGTGCGCTTTTGCTTATTCCCCTTTATATTCCGCTGCATTGCCTTTATTATTCGCCCGTTGTATTATCGCGCATTCGTTTATTATCACTACAAAATAATAATAATAATAATAATAATAATATATAAATTATAATATAACAACAATTTCATTTAGAGTGAAATATTATTATTACGGCGACGCGGTCATATATTACGCGTGTATATATATACATATATATGTATGCATTACGGTGCGACGCGGGAGGAGAAATGTAATTTATACGATTTTTTGCGTATTTATATTTGTATATTAATTTTGAAGTTTTTACGGGAGGCGCAGGGGGTTTGTTCCACGTCGAACGTAATGTTCTGCCCTAAAAGCATACCGACACGAATTGTATCGTTCTATTAGGTACGTATAAGAGGGCTGTACGCGCGTGTGTGTGTGTGTGTGTGTGTGTACGTCCGTAAAATCGGCCCACCCCTTTTATCCGATTCCGTGGAAACCGGTGTCAAAATTTTTCCACCGAAATTCGTCGAAGGAATATATGCCAAGGTCGGCGGATTTTTCGTAATGGGCCGAAGGCATAACGCGCTACTCCGTGCCGGCGGCGCGAGTCATCGTCATCGCCACAGGAGTTCTCGTAGGGATTTTTTCTTCAGAATACAGAGATATAGAAATAAAATATGTCGACCCCATAAATAAAAAAAAAAAAAAGACAAACGTCTAAATAACAAATAAAAAAGATTACCGTAAAAATATACATTTGTTTACATTAAAAACGGTTTATTTTTTTATGATGCCAAATTAGTGTAATGTACTTGCATTGGTTCCAACTCCTGAGGATTTTATGATTGATGTGAGACGACATGATTTGGAATTTTAATTTGATAAAAATTGTATTTTCACTAATTTTTTAGTTGCATCAGTAACGTATTAGTAAAAATATTGGGGAGGGGTAGATTTGTAAATCACGATCGATTAACGTTTCTGCCAAATGTCGCTTAATATGAACGTGTGCAAGCATCTTGCCGTTGTGTACAATCCATGCGCCACATAATAAAGTCTATTACGCATCAAATTAAATCGCGAACGATTTTCATCAGAAAAATAATCGCTTTTAACAAAATGCCGAGCAAAGGTCGCGGTACTTTACAGGCATATGGACGCGTATTAAAATTACCGAACAAGTTGATAAGTATATTTTGTGTTTGACTAGTGTTTTGTGTTCTGATATTACAGAGAAACAAACATTAATTATAATGACAATGATAATTGATAATTCGACTTCCGTGGGATAAAACGAAAAAATCGGCACCCGAATGTTCATAACACGTTTACATAATGTACATAGTGTAATGGACACAAATAAGTCAATAATGAACCGGGGTCGGCCTTCGACCGAAAAAATTATCGTTATAATCCGCCCATCTCGAAAACCGTTTGGAATTCGATTATCGCGCCGACAGTGCGTCTTGTCCGAGACAATAGCTGCTTTCGTTTTGATGTGCGATTAATAACGATTATCGGCGTGTTTGCCGCACTATATCAAATTAACTAACGAACGTCCGGCATTATTATAGTACGTATTACCTACGTGCGTCGCGGACGACAATGACGACGGCGCGTCAACAACGTCACTACCATATTGATTAGCAATCGCGTCAAAATCTAGTCGATTTTTACAAACCCGTGTAACTCTCCCGGCCTGTTTCTCCTCCCGTTTATAGTGATCTGCCCGACGACCGCGGAGTAAAATATATAATCACTTTGTGGAACAAACGCGTGGCGCACGGAGGCACGTACACAGTTATAATTTTAATTACGAAATTCGACGAGTTAAAATAGTATTCGTTTGGACATTAAGAGAATGCCGTACACCCGCGTATCGGCGGCGCACGATGTGCCGTCTCCGTTAAACCGACACGCGACTTGGCGAATTCGGCTTCGGCACGGACAACTCTTTTGATATTAGCATAGTGGATGTATTAGGGCCGGTTTACGTATTAGTAACCATAAAGCCGTGGACACTATCTATAATTTTAAAGCGAGACACGAGTACGCGAAATATTACACTTTAAATATGCTAATATTTCGCTTGAAAATTAAAATACCGAAAAAGACGGCGTATTTTGCACAAATGCAACGCATTGAAACTAACAGCATAGAGTTTTCAGCTCGGATGAACGCAGATTTTCTTTCGTGCGTTTGTAAGATTGAAACCTTTATCATTATTGACGTTATTTATTCAAAATCTAAAAAAAATTATTTCATTAAAATAGTCAAATTACAATAATTGTGTAATACTACTATTGTTTATTTTATGTAGGTACTATACAAATGGTCCGCCCTACGCCGCCAGATACATGTCTACGTGTGCCAACTATCGGTAGTTTTTCGATTTTGTTACAAACCATATTCAATTAAAGTATACATTTAATTTCTAAAAAAAATCCATTTGTTTCTAGAACAAAACGTAAAAATCTTTTTCAAATGTTCTCCACTTTTTCACTCACACAGGATTGAAAATTACTCGTTTTTTTTTTTTTTAATTTTTTATTATGATGATAATCCATCATATTCATTTTTTCTCCTCTTTAATTAAAACTACGTTACCACTGTGTACTATATATAAATATAACATTATATTATATAGATCACTTTATATTTTTATTATACTTCAAACAACTGTAGAAAACGAGACGATGTATCTTTGTTATAAATAATACATATAGGTACCTAGTACTAGTAATGTGCTTTGACTTTTAAGTTTAATTCTCTATACACAAGGTCATTACGCAATATATGTATTTTTTGTTTGTATATTAATAAAGTAGGTACCTACCTGCATCGCTATATTCGGTTAAAAAGTGTAGTCTTTCCTTTATGGGTAGGTATAATAAAAAATAAAACAACGGAACGAAAACTAGGTCGCTACAAAATAATTTTAATTATTTGTATGGAACAAAAATATAAACACACAATTTAAAAATAGGTACGCGTAAGTCCATATAGGTATCCTCCTAAACGAACATAAATTAAATAACACATTTAATAGGGGCATTTTCTAATTTAGCGATTTTTCTTTAATAAATATAATGTTTAGTGTAAGACGCTTTAGCCAGTGCTTTTATAGTGGAAATTGCTTGTTCAGACGGTGTATGAGTGTAAATCAAGTTTAGTAGGCCATTTAGCGAAATACCATAATATATTCTTTTTATTCTGGCAAATATTTTATTTTTTAAATTCTGAGCGATTATCTGTATACTGGTTTTACTATTATGTCGGGAACACGCGGCAATATTTACGCAATAAAGGTTTTTGTTAATTTAGATTTCATGTTTCAGACTTTCAGTGAATAAATTATAAAATCGCCGAGACTTGAAATGTTCACCAAATACTTATGCTAGCACTTTACACGGACGTCGCACAATATTTTTAAAATGCTCCGGTGTTTTTCGAATTGTAAAAAAGATGTAATAACTAATTGAAATTAGTTTTTTATTATGATTGGTTTATGTGAGTAATAACATTTATCATCATTTAGGTTTAAATACACGTTGAAATTACTTTAAAACACGAACAATTGTAATTTATTTTGTAGCTATAAATTATAATTTAACCCCAATCTTCCTAAAGAAAAAAAAAAAACACCATTTCAATCTACGTCCATCCGAGTAAAACATTTCGTGTTACCATTTGAGTGAAACACACTCTGCGATTTATAAGAGTTGAGAAGACCTACCAGTGTAAGCGGTACAACCAAGGGGGGATAATAAAACTCCCTCCCCCCCTGAAATTTGAGATTGTTTACGAATCTAATAATTATAAATTGTAACAAAAAACATTTAAAAAAAGAGGTTCTATAAGATTTAAACAAAAATTACCATCTTTTGCAGTTATTTAACTTAATCTTTCTCACGGGTGGGCTTTTCTCTCCATACCTCTCTTTTACTGTTACTTTACGGTTCTTCTGTCTGTAAATCACTTTTCCACTGGAAATCTTGCTCTGATCGTTGACTTAAGATTTGGTTTCTTGTAGACACATTTGTTGATTTGGTGCATTGAGGAAATTTTTTTTAATTTTCCTAGTAGTACCCTCACTAATGGGAATAAAGCAAAAACGTTGGGGACACTGAAAAGTGTATAAAATACTGGTTTCTGTAATATTCGATTTTTTTTTTTTTATAATTTAGTGAAAAATAATCGTAAAGACTCGAAACTTCATCGAATACATATATTAGCTCTTTCTGGAATCGGAATATGGTACACATTTTGAGCTATTGGAAATTTTCGAGATTTTCAGTTTTTATTAAACACAAATTTTATCATAAGTGTTATATTAATGTGGTCGAACGAATATTTTATGAGCGTTTAAAGTTTAAATTGAATCAGCATTTTAATAAAAATAAAAATATGTACCATTTGAAACGTCGAGTCGATTGTGATTGTTGAAGTACTCCATCCTCCAGCGTTTCCCCACTCCCACCCCCTCAAATCGAACACTGTGAAAACTTGTACAGACGTGAGTTTGAAATTAATAACACTCCCCTCCTCTCCTCCGAAAATGATTCCCGGTTGGCGCCACTCGGAGCCAACGCAAAAATGTCACGTGCACCTATATACGTGCTGTATATAGTTATACCCGCAAATAACAATATGATCGTGATCCACTGCACAATGCATTTGTCACGGTATGTTTTATTCCGGTTGTAACCGAAAATAAGATAAATTAATGATTCGCGTATTGTTGAACGTGTTAATTGTTATTTATTTTACTATTCGGATGCAGCGTATGTGCGCCTAATATATCTGTGTGTAGGTATATAGGTGTAATTTTAACCTATACAAAAGTAATACATTATAGAGCCCATGTAGAGGTATACGTTTAGTGTGTACGGCATTATTATGTAAAGCGTGTAATATTCTGTAATTTAGTGAAAATTTAATTTCGAGGATTGTTGAAACGTATATTATTATTATTTTATTATTCGTATTTTCAACGCGTAACAAAATATTATACTGTCCCGTATAACGCATTCCTCCCACCCCCCATTCGCGTTATGATATTATTTATTTTGTTACGAGTATGGGCGTATTATAGTAATATTATGATGACGAAATTATATAATGCGTGTAACAGTTTTGGTTTTTCTGAGAACGTTTTAACGCTCTGGTATTTTTTTTTTTTTTTTACGCGCGCGTGTGAAAATCATTTTAAATTCCGTGAAAATACCTATTAATGCAGGTATATTCTATCCGACCATTGCCGTCGCGAAAAAGAGCAAAAATAACGAACGATTTTGTTAATTTATCAAGTAATAGCTATAATACGCCTTTATGTGAATTTATCCGTGATGTCCGTCTGCTCGGACGCGCTCTATATTCCACACGGTTGCGAATTTTGAAATACTGTTTTAACTTGACGATTATTTAGGCATCAAAAAAAAAAAAAATCCCCGTCAATGGAGTAGCTAAAATTTCGACAGTAAACGAGGCCGAAAAACCTCAGTTTCCTTATTGGCTTAATTAATCAATGCAATATGAAAATAAACCGTACACACCATAGAGTCACATTAACACGAATCGAATATAATGAAAATACATAAAATTGCGTATAACGGAGGAGATGCTCTCCTCCCTTAGTCGTACCACTGGTCCAATCGATGGAAAACTATAGAGTTGTTTTACTGGACGGGAGCTTATGCTACTTCGATACTCCTGTTTGTATCGGTTTATTCATTTATATACATTACAACCAATGTACGGAAATTTGTCCACAAAATCGTAATTTGTTGAATACTCAGTTTACAATATAAAACCTACATGTATTTATTCATGTTAAACACATTATTATCTGTCCTATAGGGTTTTTTTCAAATTAAAAAAAATAAAAAATAAAAACGAGATGTATCGTAAATAAAGACAATATAATAATACTATACAAGCCACTGGACCATTTCGTACACTATATACAATATAATATTTTACGTTTTTTTTTTTTTCAGACCCATATATACATAAATATAAATTTTAAATTGTATGTGTTTTGAAAAGTCTGAATGGGGCAACAAAATAGAGCTATTAGTCGGACAATAATGCGTTTTTTTTTGTTTCCTAGTAGAACACTACACTTTCAAGCACATTACATGATAAAAAAAAAAAAAAAAAGATTCGTGCAGCATCTTTATAATAATAATACACAGATAATTAGTTGAGCGCAAAACGGTATAATATTATACTCGAACGAACTATATGGTATATTATACATGACTACTTGTACCTATTACGTAAAAATATAGGTCATGTTTGAATTTAAACTTCAAAAATGATTATTATACGTGTGGAAAAATAATTATGCGTTTTTAGAAGCTGTTACAGAAGCATTTGTTGTGGAAATACATATAACGAAAAAAAGACTGACATACTTCACACGTGGGTGCAGACACTGTTGTAGGTGGGAAGTTGGGAAAATAGGAGTCAGACGGGAATTTAATATACATCTGTAGGCAGCCATAAACCAACGAAAAAACGATTCTGAGCGGATTTCAGTTGCTAATGTTGCTTTGTCAACAATACAATATAATATGGTGCATATCATATTATCGTAAAATGATTTCAACAATGTGTGTTTCCATGACAACAATGATTGTTTAAAAAAGAAATAAAAACAGTTGCCAATGACAACCTTATTTTTAATCTTTCAACCTTTTTTAACCTAAAGACCGAAGTTTTCCTCATCATTTTAAATATTAATGAAAATTTCAAAAAATGATTTCTTTTAAGTACCACCCAGAAAACACTTTCTTTTTGAAAAGGCGCTATATTTGTAAATCGCAGTATGCTTTCTGGTAGAAAAAATGTTCATAGAAAAAAAATAAACATCATTGTAAAACAAATATATTACTCATTCCACTAAGAATCTAAAATGTATTCACGTATATAATACAAACGAAAATACTTTTAGAAAAAAAAACAGTAGTTTTTATAGACGATGATATTTTGAAGACAATCGTTGTCAAGACGACCGTTAGTCGTTGGCATATTACAATTCGCTAAAAATATTCAACTGTAGTATCGAATGTATAATATAATTACTATTTTGAAAACGCCGATGGGTCTTCTATCTCTAAAACTGATTTCAAATGCCATTTTGTTTGTTATACACTAATATATGGTGTTTTGTCGTTGACGTGAAAAACCTCATGTGTGCTAAAACCTGACTTTTTAGAAGACCCGAAAAAGTTTTAAAAATTAATAACTGTCAATGAATGATTAACGAAAATAAATTTTAAAATCGTGAAAATATAAAACAATTTATTCTGAAAAAAATTGAAATAAAAACTTAATAGTTATAGATAATATTTTATATAAATTGTCAATATTTCATCACATAGAAGGTTTTGTTAGTTAAAATTGTTGTGCCAAAATCATATAAGATGTCACATAGGAAGTTTTTTAATGACGATTAATGTCGATAAGATATTTCTAATCACATAGGAAGTATTTCACAAACGATTTAGTGTAGGCGACACACGAGAGGTTTTACTGAGTTTTACTGAGTCCAGGGATACTAAAACCACAAAATCGAAAATTTTGCACACATGAGATTCGTTCATGCCAACGACGGTTTGCTGCATTGTCCGTTAGAAAGATCGGGACATATTTTCAATAGGGTAATAAATGTTGTATTTTTATTTCCTCGTCAAAAGCCTAGACATGGTTTTACGATTGTGCACACCGTCAATGTCGATTGTTTGAATTCGGTGTTGCTTAATCAAGGTCGAGGAATTCACACCTTTATGTTTGATAATTTTTGGCTGATTCTCTCTAATATTAAAATATTATTATTATACACACAATTCGCCCTATACTCAACGTAAATTTACCAAGACGTCGTACGCTTGTATAAGATGGACACATTATAAAGATGCGGATGTGACATCCTGTTATTATGATCGATATTAATTGTAACCTATGCACATATCATATCCATACATTGATTCAAATTTAAATTTAAAATTATTTGCTTTTTACGTTTTAATTTTGCTCGAATAAATATAGAAATAAAATAAACAACATTTTGCTATTAAATTCAGTGATTTTTAAAAAATGTTAATCTCAATATTATAATTTATTATGTAATATTGTTTACGGCGGTTATAGAACCACTTCGTTTCGAATTATATTTATTTATAACTGACATGTGTAAAATTACACACGGAAAGAGCATTTACATGTCATAAATAATTTAAAGAAAAAAATTAAAATAATATAATATAAAAAATAGTTAAATCAATACGTTCCAAAAAATAAAATAATTGACTTTGAAACGCTCAAAAGTATAAATCTATTTTACGGTCTGTACGGTCTGTAATAAATGTTGCTATTTCGGAAATTGAAATATAAAATTATTGTTGTCATCATAAATATTCAGAACGCTTTGAATAATATTATGTAAATGAGATCAAAATAATATGTTAAAATATATATTATGTTTTATCTTTTATCGGATACAGCAATATACGTAATGTTATACGGAGGACAAAATAATAATAATAACGCGCACGCCTATATGAGAATGAAAAACACACTATTATAAATAAAACATTGCAAACGAAAAATGATTCTGAGCGGTATTCGATTAAAATATGTTTCGTTGTTGATAAATAAATAAATAATACGAGTTCGGCGAGGAAGCCATAATGTGTGTATGTATGTGAGGGGGAGGGGTTTCTCGGAAAACACACTTTTTGGCATAGTAAAAATGCTCCAATTTATTCGTGTATGGATTTTATGGATAAACGTGGATTTTTCACCCGACTGTATTTGGTTTGAAAAAAATGTCCGGATTCCTTGTGATAGTTCGAAAACCGACAGCAAATGTCGATAAATTGATTTTATTTTTGAAAATTTCTTCGGGGAAAACTAATACTACTAATACTGCTAGTAGGTTCTACTCCGCTCGGAATCATTTTTTTTCTTTTTTTATTGCAATGAGTTATCGTAGATTTTAGTACCTATACAAATCAAATCACCGTGTATACCTTTCAAAGTTCCCACCTGCTACAGTGGACTCTACCAATGGCCAGAAGTTCATTCGTTTTTTTTTTTTTTTTCTAACCATAGATGTTTCTATTTCGTCGTTTGGAAACACTTTGCTCGGGACGAGAAAAAAAAACCGAATTTATATGTATCATAAAGTATATAGGTATTTTATTTCGTATTCGGATGTGCAGGTATACTCGAGCTAATTAAATTCGTAGCAAATCTTCAAAACGGTTGGCCGCGAATATTTTTCTGAAATGCACGCCCACGAATACCGCACATTTACGATATTCGATATCCAGAGGGGGATATTATATTTTAGAGAATATATACACACGACCGCGAAAGATAAATAAAAAAACGTTTTGAGTATTCCGTCTCGAACATCACGTATTGTTGTCGCGGTTGATTTTCGAATTTCCGAGTAAAAAGTTTCGAGGGGAACGAGAAAAAAGAAATATATATTTTTTTTTAGGCGAAACAGCAAACGTTAGATAGGTAATGTGTCCAATTGCATTTTCGTTACTCGAGAATAACCACAGAGGAGGTCCTCCTATTCCTATTATACGGCGGCGTGCGCGATGTCGACAAAAAACGTTTTTTTTTTTTTCTTCTTCTATCTGAAAATTATAAAATAACGAGATATACGGTATGAGTAGATAATATTGTGATAATATAGTGTCGTAACACTCATTTGTATAATAATAATAATTTTTTTTTTACCTTGTTTACTAATTCGACGATAACCCAGTAAATTAAATAAAAATACGTCTCGGGATAATAAAACTAATCGCTGCAGGTGTTCCCATTATTTTATGATAGATGGTTAGGTTTTGTTTATTTTTTATTTTTTTCATTACTCTCCGTAAATTAAAATAGTAAATACACGAGCGACGGGCTAGAGAGATAACTTAAACTTTCCGTATATAGTTAAAGATAATATATTATTATAGTAAAACGCGTCTTTCGTTTGACAAGTATTTATTGAATCTAAACAAATGAACGGCGTTCGTTCATGGTGAAATTAAATAGGAAAAACGGAGAAAGAAGAAGCGATATTTAAATCGGAAGCCTCCGAATTCGATCACGGAGTATAATATTAAACGATTACTATCTACTCGAAAACAGTTTCTATAAAACGAATTTAATAAAAAAAAAAAAAATAGTATAAACGCTACATAAATATAATAAATATGTACACAGGTAGATAATATCACGTTGATAATAAATTGTACATAACGAATAATAATTCAAAGATGATAATATGTTTAACGCGCTTAAAAATGTTTAACTCAATTTTCGTTTAAAATGTTCGAAACGACTGTTTTTATTTTAACGTTGAACAAATTCAAAACTGGGTTATTATTTTTTTTTTCCTGTGTATCTATACACTTTTTTTGATACCTAGTAATATTGATTAAATATTATTCCGTTCAGTTACTCTTTGTGTGTCAATTTTCACATGGATTGTGCTTTATAAAGTACAATCTGTGTAAGGCTTAGACGGCCTTTTTTATTAAAAAAAAGAAAAAAGAAAACTCGTTTATAATTTATTAAAATAAGAGTATATCAATATAAAAAACTACTGAGATTAAACTTATAACTTTTAGTGAAAATCACTGACTATAAATCATTTAAAACTAAATACATTAAGGGGATTAAAAACTGTTTTAAACGTGATTTTTTTTAGCGAACGAGCAAAAAAATAAATTGTCAAAAGTAGCTGTTTGAAATATAAAATGCATGCTTAAAATACATACAATTTTTCAAAACACGTTTTTATCAACGTAAAATACAATATTCAAACGGATTTTTACTATTTAATCACGGTTTTAAATATTTTTTATATCAGAAAAATAAATGGAATTGTTGTTTATTTGTCTTCTTTTGGAATATTTTAAAATTAGTATAGAGTTCCATTTTTAGGTCCGTCTGAATATTTTTTTATCCGGCCAGACATAATTATTTCATTTTTTGAAAATTATTCATTTGTGAATTACTTTCCTATAGCCGCGTGAATTATAATCTCGTTTTAACCCGCCAATATTTTACCCGCAATACTATCCAACTCAAATATTTTTTCATTGATCGGAACGTCATAGAGTCATCGAATGGTGTGTACCGTTAACTTAAATTAAAAAAAATCCTTCATTCCTCGTGCCTTTTATATTGAAAAGTTTCATATTTGTGGAAACAATACAAAGTTCTTTGTGAAATTTATTATAACCGGATAAACGGGAAAACTATTTTAGTGTGTAAATAATTATTATTAACAAAAGTATTATGTAAATGTCTCTTATTATTATTTCTTGGCATATAGAACCGTATTTTGTATTTATAAATTGTTGCGACATATTGTAGCGTATTCCATGTTTGTTTTGCACCATAAAATACGCGTTCACGACAATATTACATTTTGTAATAATATTATGTTTAAACGATTGGAAAATTGATAGAGAACACGCTAATAAAAATGCCCTAAAGGTACTGGTACTAGGTGATTTTTTGAAAATGTTGTCGATATAGAAATGTGTGTCTTCTCTTACAAGGACAACGTATAATGTACCTACGGAAATGTGTGCAACGCTTCCAAATAGTTTTAATAATCTAATATTAAGAAAAAAGTCAATAGTAGTTATTATGAAAGAAAAACTGTATTTTAAAATGTGAATTAGATTAATGAATACGATTTAATTTTAATTGAAATCCTATAGTGCCATACCTATAGTACTTTATATCAATACAGTTAATAAATGCACAATGTCTACCCACACGAACGCGTATAGAATGCGCTATACGTAAAACTTTTTAGAAATTTAGTATGCATCGTTCAACCTATAAAAGTAATGTTATAAACGTTTGTTCATTAACAATACGTATCTCAAAATGTGTGGTAATTCTGTAGATCGCGAAAATTATAACAACACTTATATGAAATCTTTATATTGTATCATTATTGTATCTCAGCCAATAACACGTAACAGTAACAACAGTGTTGTTTTGTAAAATGTTTTTGATCATTCTGCAAAAGTACAAAAACTGAGGTACGCACTGTTGCAGTATAAGTGACGTATAATACGATTTGAGGGTCTAGAAAAATCGAGCGTGTAATATATTATTAATGAAAAAGAGACAGAGAGAAATAGAGAGAGAGAGAGAGAAAAGAGAGGAGAGGCAAAAGGTGGCGACAAGTCACAGGGGAAATATTATCGAGCTTCTTCTGTATATATAGGTATAGTTCCTCGTTGTCGTTCGAGGGAGCGGGTCTCGGGGATTAATCAACAGTGATCAAAAACTTTGGCGATGAATCAAAAGGTTATTCCGGCAGAGAAGAGGGAGGGGTCGCCTGCAGTGTTCTTACACGGTTCGTTTCTTATTATTCCCCTCGCAGAATACTGTTCACCGGCTTCCCGGCAGCGGACTTACAACAATAATGAAATCGAAAACTTGATTTTTGTGACGTATACGTACCTATACACCCCACATACAAATTTAGCTGTAATCGGAGAAATCATCGCACCCTATATGTAGGTAAGTATAAAAGTACTCGGGCAGGATATTGGATTTCTTGTGGGTTACGACGATACAACGCAACAAAAACAACACTGTACAAACAAAGAACGCCACTCGCAAGTCCCGCAGCAAACATTAATACATTATTACAATCATTGTAAGTTGTTATTAATCAAATTATAACCTGTGGTCTTATATCCATATACATACTCAATGCCGATTTCAAATAATAATAAATAAGTACCTATAATCTATATGCGCTTTGTTGATTTACTCGAATGCGAAATTATAAATATTATTCTTTTATTCGTTCGCTAAAAAATTATTATTGGTACGATTAATTCGCGGTAAAGATACAAACCTGTTATATAATATTGCATTTACTAAAAAAAAAAAAAAAACGAGTGTTTACTTAAGCCCGGAGCGGTAAAACAAAAATATAAAATATTATCAGATACCTATTATAATAAATATGACGCGATATTCGGTATAAAAACGTGATAGCTATAAAAAAAAAATAAATAAATGTTCGGTATAACTAAATAGGTACGCATAAATATTACTAGTTTTATCAAAAAACATCTAAACTGCACAACACTGTAGTATAGTATAATGTATACGCCTTGGACATTTTTTTTAACGATTTTTCCTGTTCCGTCGGATCTTATTTCTGTTATAAGTTTGTAACGAATAGCCCCGGTATTATTGTTATACGTATAAATATGTATTGTTTTGTCCATTTGTTTCGGCTGTTTACTACCGACTGTTTGCTAAATTATTATATTAATCATCGATTGAATTCCTTATCGCTCATTGGTTCTACAATATGAATACACAGGTACTTCGTTGTTTCCTTTCACCTGCTGTACTATGCAGCACTTGTTCGGGATCGGCGAACCAAACGACTTTTCCTGCAGTGTAACGACCCGACGTGAATAGTATTTCCCCTTTTGTTCGTCATTTCGAGACGGGCAACGCATACATCCTTTTCCCCTTGCACATAATATTATTATTATTACCTTTACCCGTATACTCGCATCGTCCCTCCTTTAAACATCTCTCTTTTGTCACCGCCTAAAACTCCGCGAATAATTTCCTTGGGTAATTTCACTTATAATACTTTTTGACTGTGTCCGTCCAGGCACCTGCACGATGGACGCGTTTATCTTATTCACCCGCCCATACGCGTTCACGGGTTTCTCGTTTACAATGTGCATTATGTGAAATAATAATATATTCTTTTCAGCGAGCAAATCTAAGGGTACATAATATTATTCGGCCGTTTCGTTATTATCGTCGCTGACCGGGTACGTTTTAAGGGAAAATCACTGGTCGGTTTATATAGATAATCACAAATATAATACGTTTGAAAAACTCAATTTCCACTTTATATCATCTGTATCATCAAATATAGATAACTTGCGTATTATTTCGAAAACAAATAAAATACAACCGAACATCTATTTAACAAACACTATCTTAATATTACACGTTAAAAAGAAATAGGTAATAATTTTATTCAATTTAAAATCTAATTTTTACTTTATAAAATTGTATGTACCTATTGTATTATAATGTATGTATTAAATTTTATATATAATAAATATCAAAGAATTAACTAAAATAAAAAAAATATATATAAAAATGATAGAATGTTTACTTGGTATGATATTAAGTATGATAGCATACGGTATCTACTCTTGACGAGTGAGTACTTTGTAAACAACAATATCTTTTATATTTATTGAAGACAACTAACACAAAATTAATTCGTTAAATAGAAACGTTTTTGAATGAAAATTTCATGAATATTTCACAAAATATTTTGTTACACGGAGAGTTTCATTAAATAGAAGTTTGTTAAATAGAGGTTCCACTGTATATATATATTTGTTACAAAACTCAGACATACTTCGCAACACGGGTAGGCCGCTTTTGAAGGTGAGAAGTTTCGAAGTATAGATAATAATATAGGGTCATTTAGTTTATATCTTTAGGAGTCGGGCCCGTGGAAAAAAGACTTAAGTCAATTTTCGGATTTTTTTTTTATAATTCCGTCGTAAGTTATTTGTTTACCTTTTATTTTTCGGATTAAATGCCATACACGTATGCATTTTCAAACATTTGATCTTCAGAAAACTGAACTAAACTAATTTAAACATTTCTTCCTTAGGCCTAACGATACACGAAATCAAGTAGCTACAAGCAGTAGTAAATATGTTTGTAATCGAAAAAAACGATATTAAGTAGATTTTGGTAAACTGATTAAGTTTTAGTATATTAGTCGTGTTTTTTCGCCTTGTGGTCAAGGCAACCCGAAAATGAACAAAAATAAAATCGATATGTACCTGTCGTCGTTGTCTGTTCAGATTTAAATTTTTTTCGAAAAACTTTTATGGTACTGTATGTGAAAAATCACTAGCAATTGTGCTAGCTGAAATAGTGTTTTTCGAAGGGAAAGATAAGTGGGGTTTCGCACAAGTATTAACCCGAATAAATCCACCTAGCCGAAATACGAATTAAAAAACCGATCGAAAAAATGAACCAGAAACAAATTAATATTTTCCATTAGGTTATTTATTTAAAGACGCAATCTGATGACTATGTCGAATTGTCATTGAAAATTTCACGTTAATTGACGTACACGCGCAACTCGGAGGTATTTTTTCGACAACCGAATTTCACCGTGAATACATTTGTGTTTAAAACAGTAACCAGAATCGACTCGACACGCCGGAATTTTATTTCAACACTCAAATAAACGATTGTACATCGCAGTGACACAAATACACGACTTAAACAAACAGTGGCGAGTACAGGATTATTTTTTTCTCTCGGTAGGTGCTCTGTTTATAATAATTTCCTAGATTAGGTAGCGCATATTTTAAGTATACGAGTGATGCCGTTATTAATACCGGACAAACGATTTTCGACGAAATTAAATGTTATTTCTTCGTTGCGCGGCGCATGATATTAGTATGATAATATGTGAAACTCGATTTTAGAAAAAAAAAAAAAAAAAAAAAAAAAACGTAGCGAACGGCGCGAACGTTTCGGGGGTAGGGGTCGACTCTCCCGCCGCGCGCGCGCTACGCCTCGAAATCCGCGCAAATCACGCGACGCGCCGGTATAAACGTACCCGCTGTGCGGTCGTACACCGAACGGATATCGCGGTAAACATTGTGATGTTGTCAACGGTATCGACGCGTACAGAATCGCCGGGCATTGCGCAATATTCCGTTTTACGAAACACGCCCGCGCCGGTCCGGTCGGCCAACGCAATAATCGGCCGTTTGCTCGCGGTCATTATCGCGGTTGCGCCCCCCCCCCCCCCCCCCCCCCCCCCCCCCCCCCNCCACCCCCTCACCCCTAACCGCCCCCCCCACGACGGACGCCGCCCCCACCCGCGGGTGTGCGGACCGCCGCCGCGGCACTCGTCGTCCGCAGCGTTTTTATACGTTCACGGTTTTTATTTATACGGTCCGGTGTTACGGTGTTAATGATGTAAGACATTAAAAATAACGTGAGAATGATTCTCCGGCCTATGCGTCCGTACCGCGCTGCAGTTCTCAAATGCACCGGCGGGGCAACAATGACATATAAATAAATAAATAAATAAATAAATACCTCCGCCGTATGCGTACGCACACACACACACACACACACACACACACACACACACATGTATACACGCATAAAAAAGGACGACGACGACGACGACGCGGTAATAAAGTGAACCGAGACAACAATGGTACCTATGCGTGCGCAAGGTACGCGGACGAGTCGAGGGCGAAAAGACGTCGGAACGGCTGCAGACGCAGAGAGAGAGAGAGAGAGTGAGAGACGCGAGAGAGACACGAGCGAGAATCGTCGTATCCAGCGCGACAATTACGATAATATTTTAATCGGACGAAATGAGATATTTTCACGTCGTATGCTTTATGGTCCGGACGCGTGGCGGCGGGCCGCGGAATGCGCGGGACACACTCGCGTGCCGCGTCTTGTACCGCACGCGGCAATGTCGACTCCGGACGTTCGAACGGTTCAAATGATATTGTGCGGATCACTTCGGTGGTTTTTTTTAATTTTATTTTCACGAGCGAATGCCGATGCGCTCGAAACGAATCCTCGAACCGAGAATGTTGTGTCGCCATAAAACCGAAAAATGAACTCGGCAATTTCAATTGGCTGCATTGTAAAGAACTCGAAAGACGACAGCGTGTTTTGAAAATTGTATCGCACGTACAGAAATAGCTGATTTATAAGGAATCGGTGAAAAACTCAAGGTTTCTGCACCATTATTTTTAACTGCGGAGTTGAGACAAAACATAGAAAAAAAAAAAAAACTCGCAAATAACAGTAACCCCGTTATATCGCGTAAACATTCCCGTTTTTCCGACGTTATCCCGCGCTGTTTCCCGATTAATTAAGAAAACTACCGGGAAAACGGCGTGCAACATGCGATTGCAATTCACCGATCGGTCAACGTCTACTACCAGAAACCACTCTCGAAGTCGACGATTGGAACCAGATTTCTTGTCGAGAAGTCGTGAAACCAGCACATTCTTCGCCGCGCATACATATTTCGCAATATTAGAGTAGACGCTAAGATACGTGCAGGTATAATAAATACTCGTTTATAATTTTTCGGGAGAAATTCGATTCGAATTAAATATTTTACATTGACGTAGTTTTCAACATCCAGTATTCGTGTAGTATGCAATTCGTTTAAAAAGGCGGATGAAAAAAAAAAAAAAAACATTAAAATTCAATTTTCTCGTTTGTACTTACCTGTGTATAATGCTATGCAGCTCTAGTTATTGAAATAATTATTATCTTTGATGTCTGTTCTTCGCGGATCCGAAACTCGATTCGTTTAAACAAACAACAAATATTAACCGCGTAAACGCGAAAATAATGTACGCAAACATTAAATTATTGTTTCGAACAATATTACTGTCGCAATACGATTTTCATAAATTATACGAGATTTTCTTCTGACGAGCACATAAATATTACACGTGCTCGCGTAAATATTTGTCGCAAATTATAAAATCCTGTTCAACGATGATTACGGTTTTAATGTATTTATATTTTAATTTGTCAATGTTTAACGATACTTTACCAGTTGTATACTGTGTCCTTTATGTTATATCATTGTTAGACCGATTAAAAATTAAACCTATTGTTATTGTAAACATATATATATATATTTTTTTTTTTTAATTGTGTTTTTAACGTTACAATACAAAAACCGACTATAGCTCACCGAGAATTGTGACTTGAAAAGGAGAAAACTCGGAAAACGTTAAAATGTTGTATTTGTAATATGTACACAGGCAGTAACACGAACTGTAATTGCGATCGCGTCTAGATGATTCGTAAATTCCGACTATCTCAATTACCATCGTACGTCGCGCAACAATTGCCGTTTCATATTTGCGTAGGTTTTCGTATACCGTGGCCGCCGTGAAAAAAGCTACTTAAACTTTATTCGACTGTGATTTCAATCGAGAATTGATCGTGTCAAATGGTCCACAAACTGTTTTTGGTATCACTCGGACGCGTTTTACTTTTTTCTTTTTTTTTATATTTATATATATATGTATAATAAACGTATTATAAAAGTGAAATTAAGCATTTAAACATGGTTTTTTTTTTTTTTTTTTTTAACATTTATTGGTCACTTTTTGCGTTACGACGACGATAGAATATGTGTATTCTGTACCGACTGTACCACTTCCATACTCCTCTCGGCAATAGTGACTTTGTCAGTGGGTATAGGCGTTAGTGTCCACCCGTGGAATGAAGTATGTCCGGTTTTCGTTTTTATACAGCAAAGTGGACGGGACACGGAAACTGTTACCCAAACCTAATGGTTAGGCTAAATATATTGGTTTTACTGTGTGTGTTTTTTTTTTTCGTTTTTGTGTGTAAGCAAATTTTCTACGAAACATCTCGTTCTGAATTATCAAGTGTAGTATCTTTTCTGAAAGGAAATTTTATCTAGTTGGTGTATTGAGAAGTCACGTTTCCATGATTTTCCAAGTAGTTTTCATAATTTCGAGAAAACCGGAAAACGACGAAAAATGAAAAACGAATAAATTTACGGCGTACGTTCAATTTTTACGCACGATATTTTCTACCATAAATAATGCTCTAAAAAAAAAATTATACAAAACATTTTCTTTGAATTTTTAATCTAGTTCGTGGGTAATAAAGTCTTTTTTTATTTTTCCTACAATTGTTTGAATAATTGAACAAAAGCAAAAAAAAAAAAACCTAGAAAGAACGGGAAAATTTACGAAAATAATGCTTTTATTTTTAAATTTCAGTTAAAAATCTACGTAGAGGTTTGGAATTTTGACAAAAAATTATATTTGTCTTTCCAAACGTGATAAAATTATAAAAACCTTTGAGTCATTTTTGAGTTTTTTTATAGAGATTTTAATTTCGCGAGGTTTTTACGCAATTTTTATGTGGTGCGGATAAAATTATTAGACTCGAGAAAAATGCTTGACAATTTAACAGAAGGTTCATTATAAGTCATGCTTAGTGGTTAGAAAAAAAAATTAAGTGTAATATAGTATATTTTTTTTTTTGTTTTTTTTTTGTACAAATGTCAATATAAACTTTTTACAAAAGTCGTAATTATTACGACCTTTCAAAATATGTATAACCGAACTTCTCTCCAAATTGTTTTTCGTTTTTCGTGTTGCTTACAGATATAAAATAAAAACTTTATGTATCCTATCAACAACTTCCCACCTACAACA
The DNA here is from genome assembly GCA_902439185.1 of Cinara cedri. NCBI lineage: Eukaryota > Metazoa > Arthropoda > Insecta > Hemiptera > Aphididae > Cinara > Cinara cedri. The sequence continues at coordinate 1,937,561 of CABPRJ010000949.1, forward strand.
GTGGATCAGCTCTATTTTTAAATTCAGTTAATTTAGTAAATGTACACGAATAGTTTACATTTTTTTCTTAAAACAAAGTCCTACACGAAAACGTTACACAAAAATGTTTAAATGTTGAACTTTAAAAGCGTATACAAATAATTACTACACAACGCTAAATTTATTTTTTATTCATCACTGCAGAGGTATAACTTGTAAAGAACCTTGTGTATAATTATAATTGTTCAGTATTTGGAGAAATGTACGATTAAATCGATATTTCATTATTGCGTAATATGTATAGTATCAGCTAACATTGTAAGGAAATAAACTTAATCCTGCCTAATAATTATTTCTATTTTACTACTGTTTATTTTTTTTTATTTTTTTTTTTTTGTTTTTTTTTTTAATCCTTGCAACGTTATCTTTATAACTATAATACATATAATACAATAATATACCTACGTATATAATGTGTCATATCGAACGAAACTCGATCAGTAATATTTCAAAATGTACTTGTGTATTTAAGTACTTATATATGGCTATATGGTATAATATCTAAGTCCTAGGTATAATAGATTTGTATAGACACTGAACGATGGTGATTAAGTAATAGTGAACTCGGAGTTCTAACAATAATCGGCGGCGTTATTTCACATTTTCTCATGGGATGCAAAACCGATATTGAAAATCTAAATCAATACCGAAATCTTGGCACTAGGTACCACATTAGAGACGAAATGTCAAGACATTCGCGTGGAATACTCACAATTCTTTTTATAAAATTAATTCCAAAAACCTAGGTATTTCAGTTATATTTAAACCCGACTGTTTTTATATCAAACTAAAATGCACACGAATAACTCAACGAGTTCATTGTCAGAAATACATAATATTATACTGTATAGGTAATGAACATAACAAGTTATCGTATGTAAATCGTATAATATAGGCAGTAACAACCCTAACAACTCCGCAATATACCTGTAGGCGTTTTGAAATAAACATAATTTAATTATGTATACCCTGAACTTAAGAAAACCGAAGCGGTAGTACAAAGTTGTTTTTATTTTTTACGAACCGATAGCTAATATCTCAACAATGTGTTACCGTTAAAAAATATACTACTATAGGAGATGGCATCATTATCTAGTAGGTACTTGTCATCATTTCCGAAATTTATTATCAGGATAAAACTTATACACGAGGACGGAAACAAATCGCGAAAGCCTAAATACTCGATCCGGTTTCTGTTTCATACGAAACAGCATCAACAACTAATGACGCTTCTGGAGGCAGCATTTTAAGTAAAATTTTGAAAATGTCTTGTAAAAAATATCTCATCAAACCGCTATTCAACAACGGCTGAAAGAAATAAATAAACGATATACTCGAAATCTTCGTATAGCGACAATCGCTGCAGATTCGCGGTAAAAAAATCCACAATGACGAAAATGAGATTATTTTTTCCTTTCTATCGCATTTCAATGGAAATTATCGTTTAATACATTTTTAATGCGTGTTGAGACGATATCACTTGTTCGCAGATTAGGGAGTGTAACATGGATGGCGGACCGTGGTTAGGATAGGTCGTCGTTACCGATTTTCCGGTCTGATGTCCGAAAATGTAAAGAAAAAAAAAAAACACAACAAATAAACCGGGACAATATTATTAAAATATATCGGCGTTTAAATTTAAATTTCGAGGTTCGCAAAACATTATAATACACAGTAATTATGTACCTACTTCGAAGACCGTTGTCCGAACGATAATGATCGTCACGATTAATTTTTTATGCATACAAAGTGATGTTTTTATCGCGGCCCATTACCATTGTTACAATTCATTGCCCTAACCTACTGCTCCGATATAAATTCTAAACTCATAACACTTATAACTCATCAACGGTAAATCCAATATTATTTAGTGTTAATATGCATATCAAAAACTTGTATAAAAAAAAAAAAAAAATTATTTTTCGATTCTTTATTGAATAGCGCTTGGAGGAGAGAGTGTGTTTAAAACTAAATATTGTATTCTTATTTAAGGTATGAGAACTGGGTGTAAACGATTGGAAAAAATGTCAGAGTAAAGCTTAAACATATTGTATTATAATGATTACAAATGAAAAAAACCAATCAAATTTACTTGAAATCTTTCGAGAAAAATTGACGGACCGTACTAAAAGAATCACACTATATTTGGTAATATCATAAAAAAAAAAAAAAAAAAAAATAATGAATGTGAATAATCGCCAACTGTAATAGGTACGTACACGTCGCTACGTCAGTATTAAATTTACCGGTGACGGTTATTTTAAAGATACATTCGTCGTTTGATTATTTTTTTTTAAAAGTATTTTACCTTCGACATTTCTGTAGGTATTTCACAGTATATTTATACATTTTTTTTTTTCAAATCAAACATCATCGTTACTTTTACGGCGTTATTTTTCTGATTCGGCGTTTCTAATCCGTTCTTATTCTCCGCTGACGATTGGTCTCAGTGTCTTTTACATTTCCCTTTCAAAGACGATAGACGTTTATTGACACCGTTAGAAATTATTAATACCGTTAGGACTATATAGTGAACATTTTAAGTGATATCATACCCAGTCTAATATATTATCTAAATTAACAAGTCATTATTGAAGGCTTCACGGTTCATAATTTTTATGGACGTATACCATTCAAAATCATTAAACACGGTATTATTATTATTATTACAATATACCCATGATACTTAAACTTGATTTTAATTTCAATATATTATACGATAGCTTATACCTGCCCACGTTAAGTATGACAATACCGAATATATAAATTACTTCGAGGTACCTAACTAATTACGTTGGTAAATCTTTATGGTCACCGCGAATTTCGCACGCTTCAATACTTAACGAATTCGTAATAAAGGCGAAGCAATGGAAAACAAATTATTTACGACGACCATTATAATTTTACAATTATTATAGTTGGTATAGCAGTATAGGTAAAGTATAATTTCCGTTTTAATCTAGATTTGTGTTGTTCCAATTAATATTTGTATTATTATTGTTATTACTTGTTATTTATTATTAGGCCATCGCCGTGGCTGTTTCAGACGGAACAGGTACCCCACCGAAATTAATTTTTACCACAGTATATTTCTCGTTTTTTAAAACAATTTTTTATTGACGGCAGTAATTAAAGTATTATTTAATTATTATAATTATTGTTTGCATTATTATTATTTTTTTATTTAAAAACAAATACATTTTTAATCAAGATTAATATTGTTGTTAATAATAATAATAACAGTCTAAACAGTGAGATGGTGAGATTTTAGTTTATACTCTAAACTAAAACAATTATTTTAGAGTGAGTATTATACATAGGTATAGATTATAGATAGGTTTGTAGTTTTTATTTTTGTTAAACCAATGTGAAGAAAATTAAATTATTATAATAAAACAGCGTAGTAAAACCAATGCATTCCTCGTTACGCCCAGAACCTAAAAAAGGTAGGATATTTAAAGTAATATTTTTAAGTGTCATTGCCATTGCGCTCAAAACGTATATAAAAATATCATTATTATTATTTAGTCGAGCCCACCTGAGTATCTATTTATTTTAGATTCTGAACAAAGGGAAGATATTAGTTTACTATGACAAGTAATTTTTTTTTTTTAAATCTGATATGGACAACTTTTTAATGCATAGGTACATCCTACTCCAATCATAAACATCAGGGATGGATTCTCGTGTACCAAATTTTGTCTAGTCGGTATGTTGGAAAGGTCTCTTTTACATTTTTCTTGTAGTTTTTTTATTGTATATGTGAAAAATTTGGAAAAAATGAAAAATGAATGAAATAACCGAGGTATTGTTTTATTTTTTTCGATTTAAAAAAAAAAAAAACGGTGGGTCACTTTTCAGCAGTATAGACGTACTCTTCTTTTTTAATTACTTATCACTTATCGCCATTTAAAATTTTCGACTTTAAAACCAAATAGAAATCATTTAATGTTTTTTTGTTAACATTTTAATTTCAAATTTAAGAGAACAATTTTTAAAAACCAGAACAATTATTTTATAGTTGTTATAATTAATAAAGTCATTAATAATTAAATTCATCAACAAACGTTTAACTGAATCCACTCAGAATCGTTTTTCGTTTGTATGATTTATCGTTGGATACAGTAGGTCTTTATAAACTAAATTAACCTCTTTTATGTCATACCTTTGTTTTTTTTTTTTAATTATAAGCTTTAGCAGCATCAGTGACGATATTTTAATATCAGGAAATTAAACCATTTTTATAATTAAAAACAAAATTCAAGTTATTGTTATTGTTTTACCGTGTATAGTCTTCCCGGTAGAATCTATATTATAGAAAATATCTAATAATATTATAATCTTCTACTTCGTTTTATCCTAACCATCAGCCAATCCGGCTACGCCCTGTTTAGAACGTCTCATACTGCTCGACGAAATTTGTTCACCAGTTATAGATCTGACGCAATCCTATTTGTCGTGTCTTACGATAGGTAGATGCGCCATGTGGGTATACTGATTCCCTCCCACGGTCCCAAAGGTATTAGTAATAACATTATAATAATGAAAGGTAAATAGGTAACAAAGTAAATAATTATTATAGTACGTGTACTCGCGTATAGTTATAGCAGTAAACTTAAGAGAAGTGAGAGAGTATGTGTTGTAAAATAATATATTTAGGTAGAACTAATAAAAGGAACAGTATAGGAATAATCATGAATGACGATTTAAAATGTAGAATAGTGAACGTATTGAGGAATAAGAGATATAGAACAAGTGGTATAACTAATGTTAGACAAAAAAATTGAACGTAGTAAGTGCATATGTTCCACGAGTAGTCTGTGAACAGAAAGATAAGAAAGAGTATTGGCGAGAGATGAATGAGGAAACGTAAAGAATACCGGGAAATGAATGAGGCTGTTGTGATTGGCGGTGATATGATTGGACGTGTCAGGAGGGAGAATATAGGATATAATTGTGTATGAGGAAGGTATGGTTTTGGGAAGAGTTAGGGAAATAATTCTAGATTACACGTATTTTAAAGAGAGAGAAGAGTATAATATAACTTTTTAGAAGGGAGAGAATAGATCATGATTTGATAATTTTATATTTAAGAGAGAAGTATTGAGAAGTCGTATGTCTAATACTAACTCTAATATTAACTCCGGGATTTTAATGCATTACCATTTTTATATCATTTTTTATTTTTTTATTTTCGAAGAAAATTAAAATTATTTAAAAAATACATAACAATTACATTACAGTAATTAGTACCAACTCTTATATTACACCTATATAGTTATTACAAGTTATTTGATAATTAATTAATCAATTGATTAATTAACACATTTGGGTTTTTGTTTTTTTTCTTCTGTTAATAACGAATAAATTAATGAGAAAAAAAAACAATTAACTATAATGATGATGAATATTTTGAAATTAATTTTTATTTGTATTTTTTATTTTGTTTTAAACAACAGATAGTCGACCGTAATCAAAAGTAATAATAAAATGCCCGGCATACCTAAAGGCTAAAATATTACGTTTAATAATAATAATATATTACATCTACGTGTGGTGTGTGTTTTTTCGTTGATTACAATATAATTTATGGTTATAAAAAATATCGTTACCTCTCGGTTACGGTTAACTGTTAAGTCGTTATATTTTAAAACTACAAATTGATGTGAATATTTTATATTAATAACAATAATACTATTATGCATTACCGTTATTGTTTTCTGACGATGGCTTATCTCCGTTTTGTCTGGAGAATGGAGATTGATATCGATTGAAAAGTGTATAATTTTATGCAAATGTGCAACTTACTTACTTATTTATAAATTCCAGACGAACATCGTTTCGATGTGCAGAGGTTCGCGGTTATTTATTATTCGAGAGCTTTCTATAATAAACCTATAGGCATAGACTTATAAAACCGTAGTGTGTTCCACTCAAATAATAACAACACACATTTCAGCCAGAAGAACGTAAAGTAAATAACTTATTTTCGAAAATATCGTGGTTATCGAAATACACACGTTGAGTTTTTTTTTCAACATTTTAACCATCGCAAAACAATAAACACGCATTTTTTTTTTAAACGGAAACGTTTGTTTTTAATATTCAAATAATCTTATATTTTTCCAAGCAAGTTTTACTATATCATACGATTTTTTCGAATCTGAAAATTGTCCAAGATACAGTCGTCTTAAAAGTTTAAAAACACATGATTTTTATTGATATTTCAAAAGAATGTAAAACTTTTACTACCGTGCAGTTTCATAATTGTTTTTACTAATCATTTTTTTTCCATAAAGCAGTTTAGGCATAGTCAAATTAGTTTGCTTTTAATGTGCCCCTTTCACGAAGGTGTCACTTATGATACACGGGTGGGAGTGATCTCGTGTGTGCATTTTTAAAAATACATGGTCACACATAATAGTATCTATCATGGCCTTTCTTCGCTGTACAACACCATCATAATAATTCAAAACCTGTCATCATCGCCCCTGGTTTCGTTTTATATTATTCTTTGTTAAAATTAATGAAATCAAATTACGGTCGTTTTCTATTATATAACAATACTCGTATATTTGAATTATTTTTATACTCCTTTCATATATTTAGAATAGAGCGTTTTTTTTTTTTTTTTATGAATACTGAAACTGCATAAAATACACACGGAACCCGCGGCAATCAAAATATATAATTTACTTTTTAATTATTTATAAAATATTGTTTCAAGCGAAATACTATATTAATATTAATAATTATAATGATAATATCAACAAGAATATCACGACCAAAGTTTTATAATTATTTATTAGTGATTATGGACGTCATTTATTGTCTATATTTTATGTTCATGGTCCAGTTTTAAATTTAAAACATGTAAGTAACACATTTTGAGTGTACAAAAAAAAAAGATAATTAATCGGGTATAGATATATTAAAAAAAAAAAAAAAGGACGGACGTACTTCGCACGTGGGTGCAGCCACTGTTGTAGGTGGGAAGTTGGGAAGGTAGGATATAGACTGAAATTCAACGATAAATCATTGCTTACGAAAAAACGATTCTGAGCGGAGTTCAGTTTATAGTGTGGCTTTGTCAACAATATATATGTCATAATATGGTAAAATGATTACGAAAATGTGCGTTTTCATGACAACAATGGTTGTTCGAAACATATTTTAAAATAATAAAAACTTAATAATAACAGAAAAATAAATAAAAACGGTCGCCAATGACAACCTTATTTTTGACCTAAAGAACCAGTTTTCCTCATTATCCTCATTATCTCGAATATTAATGGGAATTTCAAAATGACCTATTAAAAGTTACTATATTTAATATTCTGACTAAGCTTTCTGGTAGAAAATATGTTCACATAAAAAATAAAAAAATAAAATAAACATCATTGTTAAACCAATACATTACTCACTCTGCTCGGTATCTAAAACACTAATTATTTAAAATATCGATATTGTAACGTACCTAGTATCTACGTTATCTGTATGAAGATGAAAAATGCCTGCTATCTAATCAGTCGGCTAATCTCTTTTTGTCTCGGTTCTCCAGTGTCCACTATTAATTGTTACCACAGATGAAACAAACAATAGATAACCGTCTTTATAAATACATCGCACACACCGTATAAAGTCTACAGGGAGAGCAAGTTTTATATTTTCATTCCGTTTATAAATCCAAATTAATTATCTACGTTCTGTATTGAATTGCAATCGCATGCGTTTTATAACTGAATGTAAACCCAGTAAGATTTTCTTTTACCCGTAAACCAATATTTTTGAAAACCGATAGTAAAAAGGAAAAGAAAAATCGATTGTTTTCCACGAGCCAGAATAAGCAAAAACAACTAAAAATATGTCAAGTTTTTATTTGCGGTCATAAAATCTCGAGACATTTCTTTTTGAAGTGTATAGTTCTAACGCAACACCCGGATACATTTTCGCATACAAATTACAAACGGCGAGATCAATTTTTCTTTTAATATATTATCCTAACAAAATAGTTTCACCGTTCAGGCCGACGCTCAACGGCGAAATATCCAAAACCCATTGCCACCGAAACGTGGCGGCGTAATAATGCGGAGGATACGTTCATCCGGTAGAGTATCTGTATACGAATTACATCCTACCGAAGAACTTGAAACGAATTTTCTCAACGAATCTGCGATGCAGACATCGCACGATAATAATATAAATTAAATCGCGACAATCGTGCGGTGTAAAGCATGCAGATTTAGAAGTTTTGACATTATAGTACAATATGCACAGGGTATACCAGTGTATATATTTGAACGTTATAATTGTAAAACGGCGACAAGAGCATAATAATGTAACCGCGGTATCACGTGCATATATATATAAGCACACTGTCCGATCGTTATCCTTTAATTAAACAATTATTATTTATTTTCCGCTGTGTAATATAGGCACCTACAACAGGTGTTGCGCAAATCTTTGCTATTATCTCTGTCAAATCCCGTACCGTGGCGACAGCCGAAAGAATGTCTTTCGCCTCTGGTTTTAATGTGTACCGACTAATAACAACAATATTAGATAGATATAGGAATAATAATACACGATGCCCGCACGGGGCCACACACGAGCTCGATTATCAGATTCCATATTTGAAACTATACAACATCATTATTATTTTTCTCTCGTAAGTGCATATAATAATACTCGCATAGTGGGTACTATAATAATACAATATGCGTCATTTTTAAAATAAATTCAATTTGTAAGTACGCTGCTGCTTTTTTTTTTTTTCTTCTTCTTCTTCTTCTTATAGCTCCGCGTAATTAATGTTTTCGTATATACGTATATACGAATGTGTGTGTATAATAAATAACCTATTAACACAATGGAACAATAATGCATTTGTAACGACTATAAAACGACTATCCATTTCACATACTATATACACGCTATATAGACTTAGAGGTAGAGACGTACGTATTTTATACATATATTTATACACACACACACAAACGCTTAGAGGCACACACTATTTATTATCGTATTCAATAGCCGGGCACAGGCAATCTGTTTAGATAATTTGTAAAGTTAAAAATTTTTATTATTATTATTATTATTATTATTATATTTTTTTTTTTCATTATAATGCGCGTTACTATATTATTAAAATCCGTTTTTTATTTTTGTCCTACCACCTTTCCTCGCTGAATAATTTAACGTTTTAACAGGCCGCCAGTCACCCCGGACTTTGTTCACTGCAATGTGCCGATTCGCATACATATATATATATATATTATATATTTTAGCTCGCCGACACTGTAATATTCGACTTGGGTTTGAAAACGTATCTTTTAGTCTTAAATATCGTCACGTAGGTATTTTTATGAAAAAACAACCCCCGGACATATTCCGTTGCGCGGTTAGGAGCAGCTGTTGTGTATAGACGCAGGGAAGAAGGAAAAGTACCTATATTTAGCTCATACACCAAAATAAACGATAAATCCTTGCGATCGAAAAACGATTCTGACTGGAGCTCATCGGTAAACCACGGGTAAGAGCAATGAATTACCGAAAAATCCGGATCGTTTTCCGTGTAACATGGGCAACATAATATAGTGTTTTTCACGGAAAAAAAGATCTAAGGGTGAACCGTAAAAAATTTCAAAAAAAATGTTTGAGGGGCGGAAATTTTGACTAATCGCAACAGTGGTTTCTACATTTTAGTAAAACTAATAGTTTCTTCGTTACACTCGAAATCTAAAAGCGAACACGCAGAGGTAAAAATAAATTTATATCTAATATTTTGTATCGCCCGCAATTATTCGGGTCGAGTGCGTAGGTATATAGAATATAGGTAGGTACTTAACGTCGCATCAATTGATGGAAATCGTTTACCAATTCTTTATAATATTATATTAATATCTTCAGTGCAATCTTCATTGATATATACGATTTATCGTTTGACTGCCGCATTATTCGTGTGTAGATTGCAACGTACGCAAAAAATATCGTTATTGATATTTTTACAGATGGAAAACCATTAATAAAAATGAAAGAGCTAATATTATACGAGCATTGCAAGTAATATTCGAGTGGGAATACGCGATTACAGATTTAATAAATCCAACTATAAATCATCTCGATTAAAAAACAATTCTGAGCGAAGTTCGGTTAAACGCGTTTTGAAATACCGTGATCTTTTTGAACAGTTTAAATTTAAACGTTCATGAAAAAAAAAAAACCAATCATAGGTACGTTAAATGTAAATATATATTACATATTATACACCACTTTATTTTTCTGATCACCAAGTACAATTGTACTATTTAATTATTTTCGTTTTGATTTTCAAGCAATTTCATTCGACAAAACAATAATTGTTTGTGCATAAAACCAAATAAACTATTTTAAAAATATTCGCACGTCTTGGAAAGGCCAATATAAGTATTCTGTAGTATGATATAAATATTATTAAAATGCCGAGTCTCTACCTTCATTTCTAACCGAATAACAACAAAAAAAATCAAAATCGAAAATAACGAAATAGTTACGCTGCCGTAAAATGTCCCGTTTTTTCTGGAATTTCCCGACAATCAGGGAAACTACACGAGAAACGGAGAATTGATCTCCTCAGTGCACCAACTAGACAGCATTTTATTTCAGAAAATATGCTTCACTTGAATGTCAGAGCAAGATTTCTGATAAAAAAAAGTCGTTCACAAAAGTAAAAGAAATAAATAAGAAAACACACATTCGTGTTATAGCAAAACCATAGTAGGATAGTACGTTGCACTCAGAATCTAAAAGTAAATAGTAATAACCAACAATACCTATTTCAAAACTGCGCATTTATTTATTTACGAACGTTTACTGCGAAAAACCATTATGGTAATATTTATAATTAGACTAAAATACTATAATGTGTATTTTATTTTATTTTTTTATTTGTATTCGCCGCGGCGTTGTCGTCTCCTGTAGTATCTATATTTACATAGGTAAGAGGCACGCATATTTTTGAACAATTGTGCAAGACACTGTAATAATATATTAACAGTATAATTTAATATAAAGCGTATACAATTATTATTATTACAAACTAACAAAATAATATTACAAAAAAAAAAAAAATAAATAAAATGTTAAGTAAATGCATAAATATTTAAATTAAACTTGGTAAAAAACGAAAAAAAAAAAATAATAATAATCATTAAAACCTTTGTTAAATTTGAAAAAAAAACTTTTTTGTAGTTATTTTTTTCGAAAATATAAAGAAAAATAATAACGTAAGTGAGAATTAAAAAAAAAAAATAATAATAATAATAACAATAATTTATGTATTTTCAATGATAACATCTTAATGAGATAGAGCCGTAGTAGTGTATAAATAATATTATTTAATAAGAATGTACCGAGAATAATTATTAGTATAATTAGATATACTGAAAAAATATCATAGTAAGTTGTGTATTAATTTAACAAGTGAATTTAATGCTTTAACGTTTTTTAAATAACAATTTTAACATTACCGCGAGCGTATCGTGTAGGTTATGTTATTATAGGTTTACATGTAATTTCAATATTTGTTATTCATTATTTTTTTTGTTAAACCGTGTTCATTTAAAAATGTAATATATTTATTTGCCCGGTACTATGGCATTCACGTGATATTATATGGTCCACAAACCACGGACGAAATACTTAAAAAATTATAACGACGAATATTAATATTGCGGTGTTACGGATAATTATGGTATCGCGATCCGCGAATATGTGGAACGGTTTTCCGGCATGATATCATTACACTAAGTTGGCGCGCGAAACGTCATCATCCGAGCAGAACACACTCCTATAGCACACTCCGTGCAGGTAGGTATTGAATAGTTAACTGTTATAGTTCTTCGTGTATTTTAGATTCTGGGTGGATTCCCGATAAACGGGATTAACCGGAAAAAACACGTGGAAACCGGCAGTAAGGGGGTAAGGGAGTAAGGGGAAAATAGGTACGATATTAAACAAATATCATTACAGAAAAGCTTCAGTGCATACGTTATTATTTTACCGTAATGTGACACGTATACCAATTGTTGACAAAGTAACACTGTCAACTGAACTTCGGTCAGAATCGTCAAAACCCGTCCCCATTATCCCGGGATAACTTTTATTATAACTTATCGTCGATAAAATAAAATAAATTTAAATTTAATAAAATACTTATACTTAAACTCAATCAGTAAAGGTGTTTAGTTTGTATTACATTTAGTGTTTATAGGTAATACAATATACTCCGCAAGGAGCGGTTTTCATGCTATTCTTATCTAAATTCTTCGGCCAATTTCGTAAAAGAAAATTGTAAGTCCGAGAGTATTCGTCTACGTGCCCATGGTGCTCGTTGGACAACCGTTATGTCTGTTATAAACGCTGATGACACGGTGTTTTGTATTTTTGGTTGCAAAACCGAAAATTATTAACATTTCCTTGCACAGAACACATGCAAATTTATGTTGGCGGAAAATAAACTGTATACTAATATGTATATATATTTACGAGTAGATACGAGTGAACGTGTACTGCAACAAAGTTTGTAACGAAAAAGTATTAATTTGTTTTTTATCCCGACGGCCAGAATTAATTAAACCCAAACATACTTAAGTCAATGTTGTATGTATGTAATTATGTACAAATAAAGTACCGCCGTGTACAGTCGTGAAGTATGCAGCGAGGGGATTGGTCGCTGGTCGGGGCGCGCGAGAGGGGAATCTCGATTCACCTTTGGCGGGGGATAGTGGGGTGGGCCACAGAAATTCGTTTGCACAGCGTTTACTCGCGTTTAGCTCTCGACAACATCGCATACGTTTTGTTTACCTCGGAAAAGGGAGAAATCTCGTGATCTCGGTCAAAAGTAATATAACATTATAGTATATTATATCAATACGTATGTATTTTGTTCGTTCGAAAATTCGGAATGTAGAAATAAAACGAAAACTAAGGTAATTAAGTCAACGAATTTACTTCCAGAATGCAATGGTTTATAGATTTGTAATAATGATGTTATAAGAAAACGCCGTTATGCGAAGTTATTTCGCATCATAAGCGAACTTTCCATTGAAATAGGTTTTTTGATAGAAAGCTGTGATACATAATAATAGAGAAATGAAAAAAAAAAAAGGTCACACATCACGAGGAAAAATAAAACCATTATATACGTTGCTCAGAATCTATGCAAAAAAAAAAAAAAAAATAATAATAATAATAAAAACACCAACAAATATTCGAAAAGAACTCTTATAACGCGGTGGAAATATCGAAATACGTAGGTATATGAAATAATCATAATATATCATGCGGTTTTTGTTACAAATTAGGTAATGTAACATTTTCCTTCGGTAGATCTAAATTATTACTGCAGTAAATTAGCCTATTATCAAACATAAAAACAATATCTTGTTTAAAAAAATATCGATAAAAAAAAAAAATTCAACGTTTAAACACAGATAATCTTCTTACCTTTAAATTTGATAATAAGCCAATTCACTCTAATATTAAAACTAACGGCACAAAATTGTTTCTACTGAACGGAAATTTGACATTAGCCATAACATACATTTTATTATAACTCAGCGGTTCTCAAACTGTGGAATACCGTTCTACGGTGGTAACGTGGAGGCCACGTAATGGTCGGTTATGGAAAATGTATATATTTTTCGCTGAAGATTGTAGCGGATCAAATATTATTACTTTATTTTGTGTAAATACTATAAAATAATGTACGATTTATTTTTGTTCATACGCACGGATGTAGATATTTTCTGACTGTCAATATTTTAATATTCATATCAATATTTTCTATTCAGCCGTTTAGTTTATTCGCGCTAGTCGACGTGAATATTGTTGTGTTCAAGTTTTTTTTACCATACACATGTTAATAAAATAATGGATCGCACTTAAGGAGAAAAACATGGAGCCGATATAAGTGGGAGGGATGGTACTAGGTCAGAGGTAGTCGTGGAAGAAATGATTCAAGTTTTTATTTGCCCCATGAAATTGTAATTACTTATCTATCAATCAGTTAGATATGACTATGTACTACGTACTTTCATAATCAAATTCATGGCGCAATAAAAACATACAAGTATTTCATCCGTGATGTTCACGAACATCATAGACCGTGGTTGAAGCAAGTGCGATTCATTTATTAAAATGTCTTTGAACTTATTTACGTACTTATTATTACGAAATACGAACCGCGATCGTCACGCGTCTACCGGTCGTTTATTTTATTTTCAGGGGTTCTATGTTTGCGAATATTGGGAATGGGTAGCGGACAGGTGATCATACGGCGTTTTAAAATTGATATTCTGCACATTTTATAATACTGCAAATACTGCATTTCACGATGACACAACGTTAACGTGTGACGCTGGGAATACAGTTTGAGTAGCCTTAACGAAAACGGCTGGTAAACGCGTGACGATCGCGGCTCATTATTTGCTGGTCCCACTATAAATACTCGAATATTAACATGAATACGTATCTAATTAGAGCGACGATACAACGATAGTAATTATATCCACATGAGATTCCTTTACCGTCTATTTTTAGTCATTAATGTTACGTGGTAGATCCACAATAATATTTTACACGGTGTGTACTACGCACGATTGGTATGCGAAAGGAAAAAAATAGAAAATCGGTTTGAGAACCCATGTAATAGGTATTCTTCGAGTGCCGTTGAAATGACGGAGCGCAAAAAGTAATCGTAATTGTACCGGCAAAACACGATTTTACAGTTCGACTAGCGTACCTAGTTTAATTATTATTGGAATAATTATTACTATTATATTATACCCACGGACGAGTTATTACAATATAGGTGCATGTTATTAACGCATAGGTCGCATCTCGGTGTGCGGGCGCGTTTGGAACAAAATCAAAATTGTCGTAAAAAAAAAAAAAAAAAAATAGAAAAAAAATAGTAATAGAATGATAATAATTATTCGTCATTTTTCGAGTATTCGGTACCAACCGGAATTATTGTTAAGTACAGTTGTTTTAGCGTTTCTACATTCCTAATTTTATTTCCGTTGCTCGGTCGAAAGTGTAGAGTCGTAGTCGTACTACGACTTAATTTATTATACGGCCGATCGAATATAGTAGGTAATAATAATAACATTAACAATAATTATTTAAAGACGATTCCGGGATGCAATTATTACGAAATCGGTAGGTTTTTTGTGACACTTTTACTATAGGTAAGGCGTGACATAGGTTTCAACCTGTACCATTATAACTGTAATACTGTTACTGTGTGTTGTATTCTCGTTGTCATTTTCTCGTGGGACCAAAATAATAACAATAATATTAATATAGTTACCTCGTCGATTCGTGTTTATTTTTTCGTGCATACAGGGCGCAGTGCACGGCGTGTTAAAAACTGTGTAATAACGTACGGAGTGGGTAAATTAACGACGAGGGGTATTTGTTCGAAAATCGTGTGTTCGAATGCCATGTTATGTTCAAACGTCAAGTGTACGAAAGGTCAGCTGTCCGAAAGGTTATATTGTTATATTCGAAAGGTCGTGTGTTCGAAATTGTTGAAAAACGAAAATATCACGAATCGCGATTTTAAAAATAAATTGAATAACATTTTAATTTTAATTACTGTTTTTTTTTTTTTTTTTTTTTATTAATAAAACAAGTTAGAAAACTGCAATCTACAAACGTGCAAAGTTTCCGGTTTCCTGGTTCTTAGTAGAGTATTATTAGTCGTATTTTTTTCCTGCTGTTGGCTTGATGCCAAGGTAACCTAGAAATTAACAAAAATTATACAACAAATTTGATTTTCCCATTTACTAAGAAAACTATAAGATAAATAATAATAAAAAAAAAAATCTCACCTATTTACCAATTAGATAAATGCTACAAGAAAGTTTTTAAAAAGTTTTGTTTGGAGTAAGGTTTCTGGTAAAATAACGGTTTACAAACATAAACAAAAACACATCAACTAGTTAAAATGTTTCGATTATTTTCCACCTTAAAAGATGCAAATTTTTCGTCTGATTTTACTTTATAATTATATTACTTTATTTTAATTGAACAACTTTGCAAAATCCCTAATACTTTTTATAGTTTTTTTTTTTTTCACTTTTTTGTAAATTGCGAATGCTCGATTCGCAATACGTTTTCTAAAAATCTCGAAACAAAAAACAGCAAATGACGATACATTAATTACATTTTTTCGATCAGGTACCGGATTTCTTTGGCTGCCTGAGAAAAACCACGTCTAATGTACAAACCTTACCAGGTTACCGTGATCCGCCCAGAATCGTTTGTCGATTGCAATTTGACGATTTTAATATCTATAAACTAAAAACGTTATATCCTGTAAGTATTTACCCAACTTTCCACCTAAGACATCTGAGCCTAATCGCATGGTTCCTGTTTACGCCATTACGGGCCTTTTGGCTTTCCTGCACATTTTAAACATGGATATTATGTTTTTATCAGCGTTTTGTCGTGATGTACGGATAATTATACGTCATTTACACTTCTATTATTATGTGAAAAACGTGACGCACGTAACAAAGGTTAACAATCTGATTTCTTACAACGTAATTAAACCTGAAGCATAACCATGATTGCATATCCATAACATGTTTTTCCGCATAGTGGAGAAAATAAGCAAATTTTGTTATCGCATTAAATTACGATTGACATAATATGTTTGTAATGTATGTATGTATTAGCCATTATTTATGATATATTATAATATTTTCAAATAAGTTATAATATACTTATGTAAATTGTTTGAAAAGTATAACAATTTAAATTTTATAACATCAGCGACCGGCGGTGGCGGCGTAACAAATTTAAATAAGTAGGATTTTTTTTTTTTTTATTGCTAAAAGTTTTGATTAATATTATATACGTAAGTAATGTTATTCGTTATATTATATAATGTATACGATGAGATATCTTTTATTACTTTTGAAAAATTGTTTGCATTTTGAATTAACTCTAAGAAGATTTTTATTATTTTCGAAAACTCCTTTAAGGAATTCATTGCTATTATACATAATATTTGTTTTATAATCAAAGGCTGTACATATAATAATATAGCCTGTAGAGATTGTCCCCCCCATCCCGCTCTCCCACTTAAGTTCACTAGCGAATATTTGCAGAGCATCTCACAAAGACCTACAACACTAAGTGCAACAACGCTTGAAAGCTTTAGGAATAAAAAATATTTTCAAATAAATGCGTGTTTTGCTCTTTCGATTTTTCGATCGGGCCAATTCAATCGATAGATTAGGTTATGATATTATTTTCGTGTTAAATGTATTTCTATATCAATTTATGACGGTTTTTATTGTTTCGAAATTAATTTAAGAACATATTACCGATACACATTGTAGTCTTGTTTTAAGAAACTATACTATTTGCTCTTACAAAATAAAAACGATTAATACCTATTATATTAGGTATGTATATATTTCGGCGTTTAAATACATCTATAGGCATATAACATTTTTACTCCGTCAAGTTATTCTCTTCGACAAAAAATGGTATTTATTAATTATTGTTTTCCTTATCGCAGTTACATAAATTATAATCAATTAGACTCCACTTAACTAATTGTTTATATAGGAAATAAAACATAGTTCTCGTATACTTTAACAGTTGCGTAAACACTATGAGTCACATTATTCTGTGACAACTGCAGTAACTTTACTGTGGTACTAGTATTTAGGACACAAATTATTTTTTTGTTACCGTTTTTTTTTTTTTTTAAATTGCATTACTACTGACGAACGATTTAATTTAATACGATGATAATTTATTTATAGTGTATTTTGAAAGAGCTATCATTGTGTTGTTAAAATAATTCGGTCGATACCACTCGCGTTGTATTTGCATGTACTATTTAACTCTGGATCAACTGTACCCAAAGTTTCAAACAATCAGATCAGATGCATGATGCTTTGCGCAGACGGTTTAGAGTACTTCGTATTTTTAGACGGTGTTTTGACTGAAACTAAACTTTGTTATTTCGAGAAATCTTCGCAAAATACACCGAATGAATGTATGAAAAAATATTTACGTTTTATTTTTCTTTATATATTACTTTTCAATGCATAATATCATATGTTAACACATAACATGATTTAACGCCCTAATAATAAATTTAAATACCGTTTTATGCGTTAATTTTTGTTTAACAAATAAGTTATTGATAGTTTAAAGTGTGAAAACAAGTGTATTACGTTTTATCTTGTTGATAATATATTATTGATTTGACTTGAATGTAGAAACTTAAAGCATAGCATAGGTTAGCTATTGGCTAGACCAAATGCACTCAAGTTCGGGAATTATAAAGTTGTTTCATAAGCTGATTGAAGTGATAAAAGCTAGGTTGAATATCAATATGAATTTAAACATGTTGTTACGAGAGTAAGTTATTTGTTTAGTTATAATATATCTATCACTGTATATTGAATTTTACTAAAGGGATGACATTTTTTACATAATTTTCGTCACAGTCCGATAACAGTATTGAACACAAGTGTTTGGATGCTAATAAATTTATTTGGTGTTTAAATACTTTTCAAAGTAATTTCACAAAATTTAAATACTAATAAGAGGACCGTTTTATTAGTTAATTTGCATGAAAAATTTGATTAGCAATAAAATCAATATTGTTTTGTTAAAACGAAGTTGGCAATATTATCATAATTTTCTATGAATACCTACCTATCTACTATTTAGTTGGCTATGTATTCCTAAGAGTAATTTATTGTACAACATTATTATTTGGAAAAAACTAAAAAAGTATTAATACGTAAAAGTAATATAGTAAAGTTTTACAGAATATATTAACTAGTTAATAATTTAATGTATACTAGCTGTATTAGTGAATATCACATTATTATCATTATATTTTTATTTCGTTTTGCCATTGAATACATAATAGACCAATTAATATTATACCCATCATGAATATTATAAATTATTATATATTAATATAAATTATCAATATTTAGAGATTTGACAGAAATTCTAAAACAAGTTCTAATGGTAGAGGCGGTGGAGTATACGTGCTATACGTGTTTCCATTAAATATCAATGATCTCGTATATGTATACCTATAGATACCGTTGAGCAGATTTTTGTTCACGTAAAAAAAATACCCAGAGCGAAGAGCTTATAATCGGGACTTGTTATATTCCGCCATCTAGTCCTATCAGTTATTACAATAATCATATCCAAGTAATAGAATATGTTCTATATTCTATTGGCAAAAAAGCTCGGATTATTTTATTAAGTCACTACAATCTTCCGAACATATTTATTTCTAGTGATATTCATGGTTTTATTGTTAACGGTGTTCGATCAGATACATCTGATATTCTAATTAGCTGCTTTTCGTTTTTTGGATTATACCAACACAGTACGGTGTTAAATGAATCCGGTTCTCAACTTGACTTAATTTTCTCAAACGATATTAATACATCTACCAATTAGTTGAATTCATTTCTAATGTATTAAAAAGTCCTATTGCGTCAACTAATGAAGATTCTAATTTTAGAGATTTTAATAAAGCCAATTAAGAATTATTCTGCGCAGCACTAAATTTAATGGATTTGAAAAATTTATTATCGCATAAAGATTTTGATACCGCCATAACTTCTTTTTATAAAATAACTAATGATATAATTGACAAATGTATACCTAAGCGCTATTCAAGGAAGCATCGCTTTCCTAATCAGTTTAGTGCGGAACTACGTAAACTTATTCAATCGAAAAACTCTGCCCGTAAAGCTTTTAAAATTTCCAGTTGTATGTGTAATTATCATACTTTTTCTAACCTCAGGGCCCAGTGCAAATTAAAAACCAGATACTGCTACCGTGATCACTTACAACACACTCAAAACTATTTAAAAAATAATTCACGCTATTTCTGGAAATTTTTAAAAAGAAGAAAAACGGTTAATGACTTGCCTACTCCAATGCAATTCGAAAATAATACGACTAATGAATCGCTGACAATCACTGATTTATTCAAAACCTATTTTTCTTCGCTCTATTCAGCTCCGCTATCTGGGAATAATTTCAATAGCAATATTATACCTATTAATAATTGTGTCATTTCTCTGCTCAACTTTTCTCCGGCAGATATTTTTACTGCCTCGAGTCAGATAGGTGACGATCCAGTATCAGGCTCAAGCTCAGTTTCAGCTATTTTGTGGAACATAAATCATTATTAAGTAAGCTAAGAAATGTTGGTTTCAACGGCAATGCTTTGAAATGGTTATCATCATATTTATCCAATAGAAAAAAAAATGATTAAAATAAAGAGTAAGGTCTCTACTTCTTTCTTGGTCACTTCTGGAGTCCCACAGGGAGATAATTTATTGCCTTGTAGACAAATTTCCTTTTATCTAAATCGAAACCCTCTGATAGTAGAATACGTCATAAATACTGCGAAATTAAAAAGAGCGCAGACAATTAGGGACTTAGGTATCTTATTTTCGTCTCATCTTTCTTTCAGTGATACTATTTTTGGTAAAGCTTACAGAAATTTAGGATTTTTAAATAGAAATTTTGCTGGGTTTAATAACATACACTGCTTAAGAACATTGTACTATACCTTAGTAAAGTCTGGTCTTGAATTTGGTTCAGTTTTCTGGAACCCTATGTAACTAGGCCTTATGACCAAAATTGAAAAAGTGCAACGACGTTTCTTTCTCATGATAGCACATAAAATTAATTTGGCCGGTTATCCTACTTCTGTAATTGAGCGTCAGTGCAGCATGAATTCATTACAATCTAGACGCAATTTTATTGATATACTTTTTGTACATAGACTCTTGAACGGTTCCATCGACTGTCCCGATTTATTGCAAAAAATATATTTTAACGTGCCACAAGTAAATACTCGTAGTTTTCGTTGTTCCTATATTGAACCCCACTCAGAAATTATATTCTGAGTAGCCTCTTAATCGGACCTTGAACTCTCGTAACGGTTTAAAAAATTTCGATTTCTTTACTGATAGTTTTTTTTAAATTAAAACAATGTATCCTTGATATAGCTTAGGATTTAGTAATGTAGTATTTAATTTATCTGTTTTTATATAAATATTATGTATACTGTTATATTGTACTGTTGCCCCACCGTGGGTGTAAATTATTTAGTAAATAAATAAATGATAAATGATCATGACTAATCAGATTTATACCCGTATTGTTTCTTGCTTACGCTGGCACAAATATCGTGGATGTGATACCTAGGTTTCCTGTATTAATCATATTAGTCTACATTTTATGGTTATACTTCCGTATTAGTTTTAATAACACTTTTCATTTATTATTGCGTTATTTGTTTCAATATTAGTTGAACAATTTGTGAATGAAATATTTTTTACCTCTATAAATCGTCAGACATTGCTCATAGTAATATTGAAATTGTTAAAATGTGAGAAAAAAACATAGTTACATAATAGATTATTATCAACATATATAGTATACAATCTTAAAAAAAATACTTGTATGTGTATGAAAATACTTTTTGAATATTCGTAAAATACATTTCTATAAAGGTTTTTTCAGTACGTTTTATGTGATTAATATAATAATAGTATATTAGTATTTTTATAGTTTTAGTTTCACAATGATGTTTATTTTTTATTTTTATCTGTTAAACAATTTTTTACCAGAAATTATGCTCCAATTTTTAAGTGTAGTACCTTTTTCGAAAGGAAATTTTGTTTGGGTGGTACTTTAGAAACGAAATTTTCAAAGTAATTAATATAATCATTGGGAAAAACCTAGAAAATACGTAGGTAGGAAAAACGTACATGTATAAAAGGAACTTCACTCAAAATCATTTTTCGTTAGTAATGGTTTATCGTTCCATACAGATTTAAATTAAATTCTCCTATATATCCTACCTACTCAACTTCTCACTTACAACAGTGGCTCACCCATCGTGTGAAGTACGTTCTTCTTTTTTATAAGTAGTTTTTATAAGACTGATGCATGGCGTTAGTATCAAGCAGTGATAGCATACCTAGCAAAATTGACACCCGGTGCAAAGAAAAATTACTGATGAACAAAAAAAATAAAGCTAAATCTGTTCGTTGGGCTCATTATATGTTTATTGTAAAATATTTAATTACAGTACTTTTCAAAAAAAACAGAACGATTTTTATTGGGGACCCTGTGGTGCATGTGCACTTCTATCACTCTCCATCACTTAGACAATCCAGGTATTAAGGATGTGCCTATATAGGGCTTCAACTTTCAACTTCTTCCTTTACCATTTACATAATCAAATTTCATATTTTTTTCGGAAGTACTATTTTAGTTTAGTGTAGTGTTATTGTATTTGACAAGTTATACATTTAGTGCTCGGTTATTGATTGTTTTTCCAACTTCGATAATACAAAATAGTTAAGAGGAAATTTGACTCTCGTCACAGAACTGCAGCTGCTTACATGCATTTATAATTATTGTATTATTTTTAATTAATATTATGCAATTATCATAATATAATTTATAGTACACAATAAATGCAATCAACTTTCGTGTATGAACTTTCATTAATTTATGAATGAAAAAAAAAAATTATAGATAGTGCTTCTGAAAGGATTTAGCAAATGGTCAAATAGTGTTTTAGTGTTATTCATATATCACAATAATTTGTTGGCGCTGATTTCAAGTTTCTAAGACGACATGAATAATAGGCCCACTTCTACAGAACTTTGCGAATGTGCGGGGGTCCTGTAGAGTTGACTTGCAAATTTCCAAAAAGAACTTACCGGGTACAAATCGTATAATAGTAAATCGTTTGGAAGCGTTTTCGAGTTTCTAAGATAACTAGATACTCGGTTAGACTACCTTTGCGGAAGTTAAAACCCGGCTCCTGTACCATATAGTTCAGTGAATAAAAATTAAAACATTTTTCATTTACACTAGCGAATAATTATCGTTACGACTTATGAATAACTCGCAAAGTTATAAGGGCGAACGTTTGAACTTACTATAAGCAGGTAGGTAGTGAGTTTAGTCAATGGGCCAACTTTATATTATATGATTTATGTTCTGTAATATTCATTATAATTCAAGGGATTCAAGAGATTTTAACTATAATATGAAACCGTGGTTCATCTTTTTGAGCGGTAAAAACTGACACAGATGAGACGAGAGATTTAGTGGATAATATAATTAAAACGCTTATGAAAAAATTATTACATTTTCTAATATTTCTACTAATCCCAAAAATTGTATCTACATAAAACCAAATAAAACTTTAAAACTCGAATACAACCATTTAAGAACAAATAAAGAGTTATTAAAAGCTCAAAACCACCAGAATATATTCAAAATTTAACCATGTTTAAAAAAAGCTAATATCAGTATTCTGTAAAAAATTCAGGGCGCTGCGATAACTTTTAATTGAATTATAAGAACAAAAAACAAAATCGAAAATAATGAAATCAAAAAAGCTCTAAATTTTCTCGTACTTCCTTCGTTTTTCTCAGATTTACAAATTATTAAGAAAATGAGAAAAAGACTTTCTTATTCATTAATTAAACAACATTTTCTTCCAGACGAAATTTTACTCTTGAAATTCAGAGCTAAATTTCTGGTAGAAAACAAAAATCGAAAAAATTTCAAAATAATAAAATCGTTAATGCCATATGTTAAAGTTTTTATTCTCGGCCTTTTCTAATTACTATGGAAAATCGCTAGGAAAATCAAAAAATTACCTCAATTTTATTTTTTGATGAGAGCTAGATTTCAGATAAAAAAATAAATAAAACACACATTATAGTTAAATCAATTATTCCTCGCTACTCTCAGAACGGTTTATTTATCGACTAGACGTTTTTTCTTCTATTATAAATATAATCATAATCATTGTTAATTTATCAATCACGCGGAATAACTGTTATTGAGAAGGTTCCAATATAAAAGTAGCAGGTTAAATCATTCACAAAATAAAACTTATTTATTATAAAATCATGTTACTGTAGGTTTGAAGTCGAAAATTCAAATTAGGTATATGTATTATAATATTTTTTCTATATATCTAGCTCTACCTAAGTGATACAGGTAATAATGTATTCGATTTTGCAACATCAAACGGAAACTGGCTCTTCGTATGATTTCATTTTTACACAGCTATAACATTATGGTTTACGGCTGGAGATGTTAGGGACATGAAAAATTGCAAAAGTTCTCCCAAAAATATGCAAAAATCTCGAAAGATCCGCTTAAAATTTATATTTTTTAAAATGTAAAAATAGAAAACTTTGAAAACGTTCCACACTAATGTATAAATAATAATAACGGTACATTGTGCCCAAAGAAGTTAAATTAAAAAATAAATATTTTATTCTACTTCTACAGGAACTTTCTTGAAATGCTATATTATTATCTCCTATAAAAACAATTTTTTTTTTTATACGCACAACAAAAATACATTATAGTAAAACCAATACATACCTCGCTACTCGGAGTCTAAAAATATACATCTATAGATAATATCGACAGCTACAAACCTATAATAATATGTAAACATGTTGCTTTGTTGTGAATACCTAATATTATAGAACGAAACTACACATCAAACAAATATTATTTTTGTTGTAGCAAAATTATAATAGATTATGCATTAGATTAGATGGTTTCCCTATCAGCTGTGACCCTGTGAATTCAACAATAAGCCGAAGATTTGTGGGTCACAAAAAAAATTAGGTGAACACTGAAAGAATTGTTGAATTATATTATAAGTCAAACGTATATATAGAACAAATAATAATTAAATTAAAATCGAACAACAATACGAATAACTATCGTTGGTTACCTAAATGTTCAGTTTACCTTATTACTTTCTATTTACTGTAACACTATGATTATTTTCAAAACATTGTAAATTCTCAAATACTATATTAAGTTTCTTTTCAAGCAAACATATTGACTTTATACATTTTAAAAAGAGAAATGAGTATACTGCGTTGGTCGATGGCAGAAAAGCTTGCATTATACGGGTTTATAATATAATTATTATAATGGTTTTTAATTATTTTGTGTGTTTAGGCAAATAGTGGCTGGCAAAAAATAAACTGTATATTCTCCCATCATTGACTGTAAAAAAAAAAAAATAACAAAAGTGTAATTGGTCAAGTAAATATTTCAAATATTATAACATGGAAACGTTTCGGCACGTACCTCGAAAGTGTTAACACTAAACCCCTCCCAAAAAAAAAACTCTCAAAAAATACACAGTTATATATTTTTTTAAATACTTACTTGTGTCTAGAAAATGTTTATTCGATTTCTAAATAAAGTATACAATTTGTATTAACGTCCGTTGTGTCTTTTTTTTTTTACCTGCACTATCTATATTATGCAGCACGTATACAATTTTAGAGTCCTAACAGATTGCCTCCCATCTGACCCACAAATTAACTCCCATGATTTTTTTTTAAAAAAAGGTTACTCGAATTGCCCACCCCTCCCAATTTTAAAAATATCATTCACTTGAATTGCCTCCTATTTTAGGTAAAGACCCTCTTGTACTCGAATTGCCTCCGATAGTTATAATTAATCGATTTTTAACTTTACATTATAGGAAGTATTAATAAATTAAATTCAAAGTCAAAGTTGATTGATTTAATTTTAATTAAGGTCAATAAAAAATAATAATATGTTATACAGTCAAAATCTTACGTTTGTATACACGTGATAAATATTCCAGTAAATAGATTGATACGGCAGTAGTAATTATTAATAATAAAAAATAATAAATACTGAATAGTCAATACATAAAATAATTGAGATGAAATGTGAAAATGATCGAAAAAAAAATATATTAAAATAATAAATAATCAAAACGTAAAATTAAATTTATTTATTAAGACAAATTATCCTGCCTGGAAAATACCGTATCTCTTAAAAATACAATTTTTGAACATTACGGAAATCGAAATAATAATCGATAGTACACGTACATTTATCGATACATTAATTAATAATCTATGTATGCTATAGGAGTCAGTTCGATTGAAAACAGGTACTTACCTAGATTTGGGAGACGATTCGAGAGTCACCCGATTTTATACGGTTACCATTTCTATAGATCTATTGGCCTTCCACTATTTGCTGTCATATTCCGCGTGGATAACCAAAACAATTTATCGTGTATAAAATAATATTATAATAATATTTTCTGATCGTGAAATTCTCAATATTAATCGATACATGTTTTTTTTTTCAACGGTGAAATTCTATTTGTGTCTACACTTAGGCGTTTGCACGTGCAGCGTGGCGCAGTGCTTCAATTAATTAACCGTACATTCACATCGTTTGCCACTTTATTATGGGCGTATCTTAAAATATTTAATTTATCCAGTTTTGCTGATTGTACGCTGTAAGTGTCTATATTATCTTTTAATATCAAACTTCTATCTATCTTAATTTGACAGTCCTGTCCAACTGATAAATTAACGGTGTTAAGGATTTCATTATTTTAAATTGGTTGGATTTTTGTTTTATTACAGAAATCTCATTTCAAATTCAAGTGTAGCCTCTTTTCTCAAGGAAAGTTTTGTTCAGTTTGTAAGTAAGAAAGTCATTTTTTTATTTTCCCAACAGTTTTCACAATACTCGATAAAAAGTTTTAACTAAAAACCCTTTAAAAACGTTAGGGAAAAACTGATAAATTTACGGCAGTAAAAGTTTAATTATTTTCGATTTTTCAATTTTATTTTTCTACCAAAAAGTTTTTTCGAATTTTAAGAGTAGCATGTTTTCTGAAAGAAAATATTGTCTAATCAGTGAAACAGAAATTCGGTTTTTGATTTTGCCTGTAGTTTTCTTAATAACTTGAAAAAAACCGTGAAAGTTTACGGCATTAACGATTTTATTTTTGTTTTGGTTCATTATAAGTTGTACTGATTGTTAAAAAAAGTTGATCGTAATGCAAAGTAGTTTTTTTTATAATGATTTAAAGATTAAATTTTGACGAAAAGGGAACAAATTACGGCATTTCCAAATACGTATGTGTATCCGGACTTCGTTTAGAATCGTTTTTCGTTAGCAATGGTGTATCTTTGCTTTTTTTTTTGGTTTTCAGCCATGTAAGAGCTTTTAAAGTTTTTATTATTTATAGCTTTAATCTTCTTTATAAAAAAAAAAAAAAAAAAACGCACGATGCAATATTACAGTTTTTTGTTCTGCGAATACAATTTGAATACTATACTCATGTTTATAATACAACTTATATATTTTATCTATCCATCAATCTTCCATATAATATTATTATAATCTCCCGACTCGTGTTCCATTTTTTTATTATTATTATTATTTTTTTTTTATGCTTCATATTGTATTATAATAATATATTATGTATAGTCGAAAGATAAAATCAAAATTGTTCTTTTTTTTTTTTTTTTAATAAAATCTATACAATATACTTACTTATATATACATATATAATGAGTATTTTTTTTTATGTGTATCGTTTGAACATCATCATGCAAGTATAGACATATATATAATATTAAATTACAATGTAAATACTATACATTTTAGTTTATGGACGTATTATAGGTCATGTGGTGCAGAATGATGCACCCCGCCGCGTCGATTGTTTTGTTTTGTTTTTAATTGTATTTATCTTGTGTATTATTTACTCAGACATTTTATCAATTATTTTACATTTATTTTTTTATTTTTTTCAATTCGGTTAAAATATTTGATGTATTTTGAGTCATCAGTTTATTATAATAATGTACTCTATTTTAGGTAGGGCTGCACATAGATCAGTCGAAGTTGTAAAAACGTAGGTAGTCGTTATTTCAGTTTTTATAGGTCATTATATTATTATACTATACACGTCCGTATTATACGCAATAGAAATACTAAAATATTATACAATTCGTAGATACTCTAAAAATTAATGTGTTCTACTTGAATATTTGATAAAAAAATAATTATAATAATTATAAATAATCGTAAAAAAAAAAAAAGTTATACACGTATCTATTTGATTATTATTAACTACAGATTCGTAAATCTCGCAAAACGAATATGTTAAAGATTATTACTGTTTGCCAAAGTATTACATAATGACTTATATTGTTACTCAGAAGTAAAGTGGTAATTTATAAATTATTATAGAAATGTTAGATAGTTGCGCTCGTTTAACACAAGCGTCATAAGCACATTATCGTGTAAAGATTAGCGAAACACGGTTGACGGCTGTATGACGATTTCATTTGGGCAGTTTTAAGGCGTTTCTGAGCGTTTCATCGTGTTACGATTTGTTGAACATTTAATTTTTAATATTGTCGATTCGACGACAAATGTAATATCCAACATTTATGTTCCTAAGCGTCATAACGTTTTGATTATTATTTTTTCACCATTTTACTATTTTTATAAATTGTATGACATAACAAAACAATACAATTGTTAAACGCACAATATACCATTTACTATTTGTTAATGCTTATAATATAAGGCGGTCCTCCTTTTTTCTTCTTCTTTTTTAGCCTATTACACAGTGTTAGAACTTAAGAATTCAGTTCGTTTAAATTTATCAAACCCCGCCCCAACCCCCTTAAAAATGTCCCGAATATACGCGGCTGTTGGGTATCACTGTGCGTATAGAATCGTTCGGTCGTGAAACACGCTTTGGTAAAAGCTAGCCATTGTTCGGACCAACCAATAAAAATGTACAAAAGCATACATAAATATCTGCTTTAGTTATTACTCTTAAATAATACACATACCTAATCCTATAATATATTGTTTATCTGAGAATTTTCGCAAATAATATTTAATGCACTACCTGATCGGTTTTATCGCGGTTGGTGCATTTTTATTTGCTTTTTTTCTTCCGTAGCAGATTACGCGTCGACATTTTTGAAAAATACTAATAAGGATGACGAGATGGGCGGATATTTTGAGGGATATTCAAGGGGCTGCCGCCCGTGTGATTGCGGTCGCTGCACGGAGCTTCAGAATCGTTTGCGTGCGAATTAATGGTAACTACTCTAGCGCTCCACCCAACCGCGGGGGCTAACAAAATATTAACGTCGCGTGGACTATTTCCGATTGCCGCGGTATAGCGGACCACATTGTTTTCCAGACCCGGCGCGAGAGAAGTATCGACGTGGCACGCCGTTTCATTTATCATAACGTGTAACGGCATTACGTTATTCGACCGGATGATAATATTATGATCGTGTTTTCAACTGCATAAATTATTATGATAAACAACTTACAATATAAGTGCCCATAGCCTACACCGTAAACGAATAAACGCGCGTGTATGTATACACAGGCCGTCCAAACGATATATTACCCGAAATTAATAATATTTTAATATAATAAAACATACCTCGGTTGTAATTTTCCGCCGTTTATTGTGTATAAATTCTTTGCGGGCAGTTCAGCAGCAGTGGGGCGTTGCGGTATTATCGTTGCGCCCGGAATTAATTAGTCGATAATAAATAATACCGGCAAAGTAAAGCCAAAAAAATAATAATAATTTGTTATAAACTTATAACACCGAAACATTATCAATTGGTAAAAATGCTCAGAATTGTTCACGCAATACCTTTTGAAGGTTTGTATCCGATCGGTGTGACACCGATGTATTCAAAATATTTTTTCGAAAGAATTGCTTTTTATTCGTTTGATATTTCAAATCATTTTTTTTACTGCTTTGTAAAAGTGATCAAAGTTGATTATTCTGAATCTGTTATGATGAAGATTTCTTCTGTATTCTCAATGGTTTCCATAAACAATTAACAAAACCAACAACAATAAATGACAATAAGTTGAATTTTAGATTCTGAATGGAGCCAGGTAAGTTTTGATTTTACAGTGATGTTTTTTGTCTATGAGTAACTTGATTTTCCCAGGAGTTTTCGTAATAAATAGGAAAAACCGTGAAAAAACCGAAAAATTTACGAAACATTTTATTTTTAAATCGTAAATATTACGGTCTTTCAAAATATATGTAACCGAACTCCGCTTAGAATCGGTTTTTGTTAGCAATGGTTAATCGTTGCGTACTGATATACATTAAATTTCCCTACTACCTTCCCAACTTTTCATCTACAACAGTGGTCATCTGTCGTGCAAAGTATGTCCGTTTGTTTTGATTTTGTTGTGCATCTGCTTCACAGGGGAAAATACTGGCACGACTAATAGAGATCTCAAACATTACCTGTTTACGAGTTTTGCTCAGAATTGTTTTTTTTTTTATTGCAATGATTGGTCGTTATTGCTTTCTGCTGTTCGATTTATATATATCGAAACTATATAATAAAGAGAATAAAAGAGGGGAAACAAATAATCGTATGCACACCCCCGAACGCAGGGAGAATATTATCTTGCACCCTCCGACAACTATTTTTACCCCCTACTACAATGCTACACTAATACATTTTATTATTGTGACTACTTACTATACACACTATACATATTACAACTACTTCAACGACCAACACATTCGTCGTCTGTTCGTCGCATTTTAAACTCCGGAATCAACAGAATACAATATTCTAACGTCCTCATCGTCGATATTGATTTTCCTTTCGTCCTTTCTTCCACTGCCGCCGTTTTTCCTCGGTGTTTTCCCCTGGTTTCCTTTACAATAATAATAATAATGCTGAAAGAACGGAACACGTGTACGCGCGTATGTACCATGCTCGTGAAAATAACCCTCAAAACGCATCACGTGATTGCCACCCTTAGAATTTTTTTTAAAAAATTTTATTTATCATTAATAAACGTCCATAAACTACACCAGCGGTTTATGTAAAATAAACAAGTTTTTTTTTTTTTGTTATTATTATCCATTCCGTATACAGTAGGAATGGAATTTTCTAATGAACGAATTCACAAAGACACAGTATACAAATATTTGTATAAACAAATTAATGTATGCAATTATTTACATCACGTGCATACTTATTTATAGTTTCTCTCGAATGGATTTATTCTTATTTGTATTATACTAATTTCAAAATGTCATCCCCACTTATTCTTGTATAAATATTCCATATACACTATTTACCAACATTTCATGTATCACTGTTTATAACTTTATGATTTTAGATTTTGAATGTAGCGAAGAATGTATGGGTTTTACAAAGATGTTTATTTTTTTTTTTATGTGAACACATCTTCTACAAGAAATCTTATTCCGATGTATACGATGTTTACGACCCTTTTATGAAATAAAATTTTCTTGGAGTAGTACTTTAGGAAGGCTATTTTTCGATTTTTCCAAGAATTTTCCCAGAAAACCGTGAAAAACCGTGAAAAAACACGGGAAAACTTAGAAAAACGTTGGAAAAACGGGAAAATCGGTACAACATTAAACCAATATTAGTAAAGAAATTATATAATGCTTATTTAATTTTTTACCATAATATGACATACACATTGTTGACAAAGCAACTCTATCAACCGAACTTCGATCAGAATTTTTTTTTACCTTCCCAACTTCTCGCCTATAACAGTTACCCCCCCCCCCTCTATAATTCAACGTATGTTTATGTGGCGATTTTTTAAATATTTTAATTTCTAAGTGAGATATGACAGTATGTGAAATATCACAATTCACAAGTCGCAACTTAAAATCGCAATTTTAAGTCCTCTTGATAAGCAATACCTAATTAATGAAATATTTATTTGATTAATCACATGCATATTTTTATAAAAACAATTATTTTTTCAAGAACTCGATGAGATCATCAATATTCGATATCGTCATTCAATATATGTATTTAGTGAAAACGTTTAAAAATGGCTGATGGGTGTATGATGTAACACTGTTTTAGGAGGGAAGTATAGAAAGGAAGATATATTATGTATAGTAATTTTATTGATATTTGTATGATAAACCATTGCTAACGAACGACTATTCTGAGCCAAGCATTATTTATCGTATTTTTTCCTTTGTTGCCAAGATAACTCAGAAATTAATAAAAATTGCTAGTTCTTTCCGTTTATTAAGACAACTATACAAGAAAAATAAAAAAAAATAACGTATTTCGTTCAGAATCTTAAACCGTATTTGAAATATTATAGAACATTATTTCCGTACCGATCAAGAATACATTGTTTCATTACATTAATACGTTATCTTAAACTATATTTTATATTTTTTTGTAATAAACTCTTTAGAAAAATTTAAATTTAGGTTCAGAACCGTGAATATTTATTATTACGTTACTGCTTATTTTGGGCATTGCGCCATCATCGTTAGTATAATATATACTTATAGATAATAACTAAAATTTTTTTGATACAAATTTAATTCGATTTATTTTACATTTGTATTTTTTTACGAATGCATTTAGTTTTATCCTAATATGTATACATATATTAAAAAAAAAACAATTTGTTCGGTTTCGCGCAGCACCGCGCTACCATTTTTAAGTTCGGGTTGGAGAAGAGTCGTTGATATTGTGTAAAAATCGTTTGCGAATTTTACGAAATTGGAAACAATTTGGACGACCGTTTCCTATATCTCCATTATTGGGGCACCGAATATTTATACGAGCACGGACGGATTACAAAATTCATATTATTATCAACCGATATTATCATATGCATGAGTGTCAACGGTAATAACCATAATGGAATTAATAAATCAAGGTCGCGGTGGTTTAGACCACCGTCACTGTTGCGCAGTTCAGCGTCTCCAACGTAAGTATCTTTGATAATTTGCTCCACTAATATTGTTGAATATTTTTAAACAAACAATAAAATAAAGCTGTATAAACGTTATTACCTCGTCAATGGTATAATTACTAATATTTTTGAAAAAATAAACAAATAATATTATAATTCACTATTAGTTAAATATTTTGTACTAAAAGTAAGTGTACAATTAAGTAACACGATTGTTCACATAAGTATATCACTGCTGCGTCAACGGCGTATGATATACGCACGGAAGATACACATACAATGCTATCGGCCCGCCGAGTTAAAATTGTTTTTTTTTTTTTTTATTTTCAAATATTATATTATTTATTGCCTTTTAGTAGAAATTAATAAATGATAAAACTTCATGATTGCGTTTTCCTATTGTACAACTGTTTCAGATTAGATACAAATTCTATTTTTATGAGTGGATGATGTTTTTTAAAAAATAATATCGCTCATAGTTTTTTTGTTTTTTTTGTATTAAATTAATGTTTTTATTTATGACAAGCTGAATTACTAGGCATGGTCCGTGTCTGATTTTGAACTAAATTGTTCTATTTATTAAACTAATTTTATTTACGAGAACCGTTTACATCAGTATACGCAATTTCACTCTTATTACTTTTGTAATACTTTTTATATTACATTAAATTAAAATTCTTACACATATCCAATTAGCCAGACACTCAATAATTATAACAATAAATAAAGACGGATATAGTTCGCACGTGGGTGCAGCCACTGTTGTAGGTGGGAAGTTGGTAAGGTAGAATACAGACGGGACTTTAAATCTGTAAGCAACGATAAATCAATGCTACCAAAAAAACGATTCTGAGCGTAGTTCAGTTGATAGTATTGCTTTGTCAACAATATATAATATAATATAATATGGTAAAATTATTACAACAATGTGCGTTTCCACGACAACAGTGATTGTTTAAAAAAGATTTAAAATAATAAAAAATTAATAACAAAAAAATAAATAAAAACGGTTGCCAATGACAAATTAATTTTTAATCTTTTAATCTTTTTCAACCTAAAGAACCAAGTTTTCCTCATTATCTCGTATATTAATGAGAATTTTTAAAAATAATCTCTCTAAAGTACCACCCAGAGAACATTTCCTTTCAGAAAATGTGCTATATTTGTTAATCGGAGTAAGCTTTTTGGTAGAAAAATGTTTACGTAAAAAAAAAAAAAAAAAAAAACAAAATAAACATCACTGTAAAACCAATAAATTCCTCGTTCCGCTCAGAATCTAAAATGTATTACAAATACTTTCACTGCAATGTTACCGAACGGTGTTGCAGACGAGACAAACGATCGTTATAACATTTTAATACGGTTTCGGAATATTATAAATATTTATAATAGGTATACACGTATACATTATACACTGTTCGCTAAAATGTAAGCGTTAACTGTGTTGATTTTAAGAGTTTTAAGGGTAAATAGGATTACGTTTTCGAGTTGAGATAACGCTAACTTAAAGTTATCTTATAATATATTATAGTATTAAGTATATATACGAGTATGGTTGGTTAATGCCTTGAGTGATCTACTGAATACGTCAAATAAGTATGAAGGATGGCCTAATAAAATACACTGCAGACTTTCATATATATTATTATATTATATTATAATAAACACGTTCAATTTATCGAACGCGAAAGAGTTTCGGAAATTAAATGAAAATGTTCGTTGCTTTTTGCAGTGTTTTATTTTTTCTTTTTTTAAATATATAATTAAACGAAAATCATTTTATTTCGAATCGTTTGGTCGTAGAGTTGATAATAATGCAAATCGTTTTGTTTAATATTTTATTACGATTTGAAATGTATTTATTTTTATTTTTTTCTTAATGCATCGTGCAAAGAAATCGACATGAAAAATAACTCAACGTAATTTATGTTGTACTTGTTTATAATATGTATAATACAGTATAGTATGCTATTTTAAGAGCTCTCTAACAACGTTTTTATAGTTCTACTAACCAGTTTGTCAGGGGTTTTTTTTTAAATTTTTTTAATAAACTGTTTTATTCATAGTTTCTTGGCTATGATATATTTGTTATCGTGAAGTTAGGTATTTTTTAATTGACTATTTAAATACCAAGACCACCGAGGTCATGTGTATCTATTATTATTAATATTATAAAAAAACATTATTTTAATTTTGAAAATATAATAATTTATTTGACTTATGTTTATAATATTTTGTTGAGCTTCATACAAATTAACTAAATAACTTTTGTTTTTATTATTATTATTATTGTACTTAATAAAAATAAATAATTTTAATAATATTATTTACGGACATACTGCATTAATTCGTTTAATTATGTGAATAAATAATTAACTTGGCCTGTGTCGAGAAATAATTATTGCACCGTATTATACCTATGGAAATGGTGGAATAATGTTTTAATAATATATTTTCGATACGATCAGAATATTAAAATAGTCAGCATTCACAAATATTTAGGAAATAACCCAAAGGAATAAATTAACAATTGCATATACTAATATGTATAATTTTAATATTTTATTATTTGGTTATATTCGGGTGTGTTTGACCTCTAGTAGTCTAAGAATGTCTATTATCCCATAATCAAGATGACCATCTATCCGTATATGACTCTGTGGGCCTTATTTTTTTCGTCCAAAACCAATTCTTGCCACCTTATTTCAAATCGAAAAATTTGTTTAGTACGCGAAAAAACGTCGATCATAAAATATATTTAGGACTCGTGACCTTTTTTGGAATTTTATTGAAAAATTCTTTTGATTTTATTTTTTTTAAATTTAGAATCATTTAATTTTAATGAAATTTTTTAGTATTATAAAAATATAGTGTATTTCATTGTACTTTATCGAAACTGGAAAATGCAAAGTACAGAAGTGGAAAAAAAATTCAATACTTAGAAAAGGGCAATAACCTTGTACAACCGTATCCTCTAGTTAACGTTAAAATCTTCTTACCGAGTCAACGCATCCTGAAAGCTTTTGGCGTCTTTTTTCTGCATACTATCTACCATATATTTCCAAAAGTTAAATTTGGGTTCGGTTCCAGCAGTGTCCACATAACAGTCCATGGGTCCGACTTCTCCGTATCACATGCACGTTCAATGGACCTATCGTAGTCTTCATTTGTCGACGATTTCTAAAATATTCTCTTCTCCAAACGTTGTCTGCTACTGTAATTCTTTGGTATTCCTGCGCCTCCATCTTATGACACGTAATCGTTTACTGGACCAAAGGTGGCAAAAGTATTTTTCTTTCGAATATTTGTATACGTATATAATTTAGACCCCAGGCTAAATTTGTATTTTTGTCCGTTTTCTTCGGTGACCAAATTTCAGATCCGTACAACATTACCGCAGTCGTATATTACGGTAGGTACGTACCTATTAAAATCGTATTACATTATGTTTTTATTACATACCAAATGTAATTCTGAAATACCTAGTTGAAATTATACGAACAAAAATAATGTTCTCGAAACATATTAAATATCGTTAATATATA
This sequence comes from Cinara cedri, assembly GCA_902439185.1. Lineage (NCBI taxonomy): Eukaryota > Metazoa > Arthropoda > Insecta > Hemiptera > Aphididae > Cinara > Cinara cedri. The sequence continues at coordinate 1,973,848 of CABPRJ010000949.1, forward strand.
AACATTTCAGTGATATTTTTTTTTCAGTTGTTAATCTCTGTATTACGAAAATATCTCAATTACCCCACTACATAGGATGATAATTAAAATTTTATGTTACAGAAATTTTCTTGTATGTACAAGCAAAATAGAGAAAAACGTATAATGTACGTACAAGTTGTATTAAATTATTTAATTTGAAATTATATGTGGATTTAGAATTTGTATACACCCTTTGGGAGATGGGGGGGGGGATTTTAGTTCGACAATTTATTAAAATTTCAAGATTTCTAAAATATTTACGAAAAAAAATGTAGGTTTTCATTTTAATTATATAGTTTAAAAGACCCCCTCTATGTACAGATATTAATAAAATAACCTTAGTTTTCCTACTTACCCAAAGTTTTTTTTGTTACAAAAACTAAACAAATAATCTGTGGTCTCAAAGGCCACTAGGCTTAACAAAAGTAGACAGTTATTAAAGCTAATAATTGAGCTGACGTTAAAAAGCATACAATATTTCGTTAGTTTCTTTGATTTGGACAATTTTCTCCGGGAGAACATTTGGAAAATTCGGAAAGTCATTACATAAATTATATATATTTGAAAATAATTACCTTTTTCTGAAATTATGGTTGTAAAAAATACAACTAAATACAGAAAATCTAAAAATACCATTTACTAAAATATTTTCCGAATTTTTCTTAGCTGCATACAAATCTACCGCTTTTTCAAGAAATCTTCCGTTGAAACTTCACGCTTTTTAATGCTTATTAACATACAATGCATTAAGGGTCCTAATAACATTTTTTCATCTGTGAAAAATTTTTCTACCAGAAATATTACTCCAATTTACAAGAGCAGCACATTTTCTGCAAGGAAATTTAACTCAAAAGGTACTATAAGGAATTTTGATTTTCTCAAGAGTTTTCTCAATATATTAAAAAAAAACGGGAGAATGAGAAAATATAGGTAACTAAAATACTAAACAAATATTATTAAAGTAAATGTATAATGCATATGTAATTATTTTACCAAAATATTACAAAGGTATGTATTGTAAAGCAACACTTTCAACTGAACTTCGCTCAGAATCATTTTTTCGTTATTAATAGTTTATCGTTACTTACAGATAAATACATTTAATTCCCATCTATATCCTACCTTCCCCATTTCCTACCCACAACAGAAGCTGCACCCACGCGCGAAGTATATCCGTCTTTGTTTTCTTGTTTTTGCAAATTCTCTATTCATTATACTGAAAGACCTTTCAACCGAAGATGTAACGGGAATGACAAAAATTATTTCACAAAGCTGTTGTAACTCCGTATATCCCACATCACCTTCCATGATTTTAATCAATTCACTTGTATGTGCCTTGTATATTACACATTGTGCCACTATCAAATATAGATTTGATAAAAAAATTAAATGACTTCATGCCTGCCAGTATAATTTCTGCATTAGGCATTGGAAAATAATCACACATTTTTTCAATTCGGTGTCTTGTATAGTTTGTATATCAATGGAAGATTGGAAGCTATCAATGTGACTAGCGAATGTCATTATATCAACAGATTTGCCGTTGAATCTGTTTTCAATTTCTCTTATTAAACTTTCAACAGTTAAGCTTTTTACTCTTTTGACAAACTAATGAAATATTTATCTGACATTATTTTTGGTACACAATAATTTATCGTCACCATTGCTCAACAATATTACCTGAGCAATTAATGATTTCCATTGGGAAAAATAATTTTATAAATAGAGTACTGTGTTGACTTTTATCATCATGCATATTTTGTAGGTCAATCACCGTGAATCACATGTTCAATCTAATGAACAGCAAATTCAATAGGATCGCAAGAACATTTGTAAACGTACCAATTGCTTAAAATTTTTAGTTGAAGTGTCTTTGTATAATATTATAACTGCTTTGCAATTGTAATCAGCGATGGAAACATCGGTGTAGATACGGGAGTGAGTCAGATTCGAATTTTGTTATTATACGTATAATGATTATTTTAATACAATTATTACTTCAATACACACTTTCATTGAAACTATTTTTTTTTTTTTTTATTAACTCGTCGAGTTTATTAAAAACGGGTATTGTTGTCGTCACGGAGTTTCGGTGCATTTTTTGTACGGTATGCGGGTCTAAATTTATTAATATTATTCGAGTCCAATAATAATTCGACGTGTGCATAAGGTTTTCAGTCAAGTTCGATTATAATATTATGATACTTAAACATAATATATTGTGTAGTCTGAGGATTTTTAAAACGTGTACAATTCCCATTATAATAATACACCTAATCTAATCTACAATATTATTTTATTATCGAAAAAGCGAAACACAAATGTTCAATTAATATATTTGCATTTGTATAGGTACGCACTGAACTACTTTGCATACGAATTACGTACTTTATTATAACGAAAGGGAAAATTAGTCGTTTAAGTGTTAAACAGTATACCTACCAATACTCATAAAATGTACCTACGTAGTATATTACGGTAATTGGTTTTAGATTCTGAGCGTAACGAGGAATGTATTAGTTTTATTATGATGCGATGTTTTTTTTTTTTTCTTTTAATGTTTTCCACTACTGTCCGTGGTCAACTTTCTACCGACAACTTTGCTACAATCATTAACTTTAAGGTGTGGCTTCTGGTAGACATTTTGTCTGTACCTACAATAGACAAGCGTTTAAAGTTCGTGAAAAATCGTAAAGATCACGACATTTTAAAACATATAATATGATTAACCGAACTTTGTCGCGGTCTTTCTCGTAGTTTCTTTCCAGACGGTTTATCGATTAAAACGTTATTGATCTATTCTTTTGGGATATCATTATAAATGCTCGGCCTGTTGAATAGTCCAATGTTTGAGATTTTTCTCCGCTTATTATCTGAGTTTTGCACGCGAGTACACTACAATATATAAAGTCGGGTTTCATAATTTGGGAGGTTTAACCCGTATAATTTCACGATTATAAAGCGATGGACGGAGGCGCTTAAGAAATTTTGCTTCGGGGCGCCAAATGGCTTAACACGGCGGCTCTGGATAGGTCCTATCTTGCTCGTGGCGAATATTAATAAAACACCCCAGTTCACGTCGTGAAATATTCAAAACTGTCTTGATTTTTCGAGCAAATAATAAAACGATTTGCTTGATTGTTAATGTCACAATATCGTTAATTGTTATAGCATAATTAATATTTTGAAAAACGCGACTCGACCGAATAATGCACAACGGCAAGTATTGAAGTATGTGTATGGGTACGAGGCATATGCATTTGACAGTTTCCATTTACTTATATAAACGGTTTTAAATACGGACGCGATGAGGGACAGCTTTAGAGGGAACGTGTATACGAGCATCGTTAATTTTATCGTTTCGCTTAAAATCGAATAGCAAAATGTTTAAATTGTAATCGCGTACACGCTACGAGTTTAAGCTTCCGAAAATGTCGCTTCCGATGAATAACGGTCGTTGTGCGCCCGAACGTCGGGAAAAAAAAGAAAAGAAAAGATAATGACGTAAACAAATATTTAATTAAATTTTAAGAACGCGAATATTCGAGTCGATAATACGACCGCCGGGCGTTTCGACTTCGAGCCGGGGGGGGGGGGGGTCAACCGGGATAACCGCGGGGTCGACCAACGGTTCGACCGAGCCAGATGATATTGTGCCTAACACGTTAACCGAGCCCGGACCGATCGGACCGCGCAAAGTCGCACTCGATTGCGATTTATCAATCCGCGTCGGTTTCAATCGCACGCGCCGCGTTCCGGGCCGGGGCGTTTGCGGACGTCGGCCACGGGCGAAAGTATAGGTGGTGGTGGTGGTGGTGGCGGTGATGATGAGGGGGGGGGAAACGGGACGGGGACGAAACAATTAAATCTAATATCGACGGCCGATGCGAAAACAAACGTTTGCGAACAATTTACTGTTTGCGTCGACACGATATCGCCATCCGGACGCCGAATACGGCCGAACGAACCCGCGGTCCGCTTCACTCGGCAAAGTCTGCCCCGCGCGTCCGGCGCCACTGGAAGCGCCGCTTACCGATTCGGTCGGGAACGGCACTGGAAAAAAAACAAAAGCCCGTCCGCGGACGTGGGCATTCGCCGGAAAAAACCATCGCGTGAGGCACCTATCGCACTCGTCCGCGACGCGCGCCGCCGCCGCCGCTGTAAATTCACATATTTCGATACGACGTTGCCGTGTCGTCACCGGCCGCGGTCGCGGTCGTGGCCGTCGTACCGTACGCTCTCGGAACAGTTCAAGGTCAACGGGTTATCCGTACGTTATTACATAACCGCGGCGGCAGCGGCTCTCTCTCGCTCCCCGCTCTCTCTCTCTCTCTCTCACTCACTCTCTCTGTCGGGCGCTCCGCTCCGGGTTTTCGCGCGTTATCACTTATCGTCGTTTTTTGAATTTTTATTATTTTTTTTTTTCCCCCATCTCTCTTTCCCCTGTACCGTTTTCGATACAATCCATCCGATCCGATCGCATGCGTGTATTCAATAATAATAACCTATATTTCGATCAAACTGGCCCCGCGCGCGCGCGCGTGTGTTCATCGGAGGGCGAACGTACAACAATAAACCATCTGCCCCGCGACTGCAATCGTCGTCGCCGTCGTCGTCCCTCTCCCCCGCCTACCACCCGCCGTTCGCGCGCGTTCCCGTCGTACTTACCGTGCGCGACGGAGAAAAACCATTTCTGTGTAAACTATACGCGCGGGGTTCGACAGCGGTAACACAATAACGAAACGGGTTTCCGTTTCAGCGGCTCGTTTAAGGAACGAAAATATCTGGGTAGACATCCCGCCCAATGTATTGACAGTTCGACGAAAATAACAATGGACGTCGACGGTTCGTCAAAATATAAAGAGAAACAAAAAAAATCTCAAACGCACGAATGCCGAAACGGGAAACGAGTGCTCGGACAAAGTGATCTCGAAGAGGTGAAATAACGCAGATTTTCATGACGAACGCGAAGACTTCTTTTCAGCTTAATAGTATTGGAAATCCACGCGGGATAATATTGAGGTTCCGTTTCAAGTATTGTTCCCCGTATTGAACGTGCACGCCGTTCGCTTCGTACTGCAGCTAAACAAATAAAAACAATACCCTAAATACGAAATGGATAATACTCGTAGGTGCAAAAAATGTACCCGTAGTCTTTCTGTGTAAACCAGATGTGGAAAGAAGAACCCGGCACGTTTGGTTTGGATAAGTCTTGTCGGTGGGATGACGGTAAGGTATGCAGGCGGAATAATTGAGTTCGGCTAATGCAAAACTGAGGGAATAAAGTGCCCAAATAGCTAGGGTATCGGTAAAAAGTACGCTATAGAAAAGTTCAGAGGGACGAAGGTCTCTGTTGAAACTGATTGTGTAGCGGGGAGCGTTAAAGGGCGAAACCGCGCGAGTTGAAATGACACATAAAACAGATTGTAGAAAAAAAAAAAAAAACAAATAATAATAAAAATTAAAGCGATCCGTTCGGTTTACTGAAAATCAGTGGCGTGTGCAACATCGTTTTTGCCGACGTCCGACTGTCGTCTACACTTTCACTACTACCGACCGCCGCGTGTGAACATTCGTGAACGAATCGGTGATACATCGTCACCGCGGCTGTCGATTCCGGACCCCACTGTGCCTATAGTCGGACGTCCGGTCGACCCGCGGACCGATTTTGGCTGAAGCGCTGGCCGGCCTCGCCCGACGGTACGGGACCGGACGGAGCGGTGCGGCCGACGGCTGAAGACGAGAAATTGTCAAGAGACGCGCGACGTGCCAGCGGCGGACAGACTGTGGCGAGCGACAGATCAATCGGATCCGTTCGTTACGGACGGCGGCCGCGCGCCAATCCGAATTCCGGTCGACCGTGTCACACGTTCGGATCCGAGTTCGGCGGCCGTTTTTCGCGGGACGTCCGTGCAGTCTCCGCGACGCGAGACGGCGCGGCACACCGCGGCGCCGCGTAACGGCCACCTACACGCGCGTGTACCATTGCAGTGAACACGCTGCGCGCCTCGGGTCCTATCCGTCGCGCGGCCGCGCCCGCGGGACGCGCGACAATGCGCGCCTCCGTGCCTTACCCACGTCTGTACTACAACGTCACGTTATTATGTTATTCGCCGAAATTCGCTCGGAACGTTATTTACGCCGAGTTCGATGATAATAATAATAATAGTAAATATCGCGTATCCGACGACGGCCGTTCTCTGCGTCCTCTCTCGGCGCATGTAGCGAATTCATTGTTTCGCGCGATATTACAATAATAACAATAATAACAATAATAATGATAATAATATTATTAGCTCGTGTCGGAACGAAACGCGTAAACAGACGGTGACGCAACGAGTGTCGTATTCATCGCGACATTAATTGTGTTTTTTTTTTTTTTTTATTATTATTATCGTCATTCATTGTTATTATAACAATAATAATAATATAACGTTACAAGGTGCGCTTTGTCATTTTCCGCGGAGGGGGGAAAAAAAAAATCCAGACGGACGGAGAGAAAGAAATGTCTACGATGCGCCCGTCTCGAAGAACGATACGGCGGCGTTACGACATTCGGAAATGCGCGCCGCGCCCCGCTCCGGGAGTAAATATCGGTCAGCGGGACGAAAGCGGGCAACAGCGGCGCGCCGGGGGCCTGCGATTGGAGACGGGACACTTGCGCAGCACACGCGAAGACGGAGACCGCGGGAACGCGCGAGTGAAAAGTCCGCGCGCTCGACGCGCGTGGATTTACCGCCGTCCGCGTGCGCGCGTGCCGGGTTCGCCGGTGTTCGCGTGTCCGCGCGAAAATGCGCGAACGCAGAACGCGGGAACGCGCGCGCGCGGATTTTTTTTTCGATTGCGCGCGCGGTCATACAGACCCGAACGTTGATAGTATTTCGCGAAATGGGCCGCTAACAACAACAACGATAATAAATAAAAAAAAAAAAATAATAATAAAAAAAGCGGGATAATAATATTTGGGAAAAACGTAGAAAAACCGGATGAATTTATGCAATAACGGTTTTTTTTAAAAAAAATTTTTTTCTGATGTGGTTCGTTTAAAAGTATATTGCAGAGACCTAGAATTTTTACGGAATACTACGGAAAAAAATTCTGGAAATCTTTTACCTATATATATATAGGCATTTGTCAGTTTTTTAGATTTCGTTTTATGTGGACAAAATTGATTTGGCAGAGCAGTTATGCTTGGAAATTCAACACGGTTCTCATCCTAAGGTGTAGTTGGTGGTTAAAAATGAGTCGAGCGTATTTTATTATTTTTTAATGGTTTTTTTTTTAATGAGGAATTTAATTTACAATTGTTGTTGTTTGCGTTTGAACTCTATAATTATAATCTTTAAACGCGACAATTATTTATACGTACAAACGTGGCATGAATTTGATGTTGCCTATTTGTTGAACTATATAATAGCCGAGACCGGCATTAATGGGCGTCCTCTTATAACGATAAAAAAAAAAAAAATGGGGGGTGCCCTCCGAATCATGTGATCGACATAATATTGTGATATTATATAAATCGATAAATCACAACGTTTATTTGTATTATTAATCATCAACGATACCGTATGTATACATCGCATATAAATCTCGTCGCAGCAATTAAATTTACAACTTACGAGTCGACACGATACAATTTACAATATTATATATTGTTACGACCCGACGTGGAGTGACGCTGGCCTTGGAGTAATGACGTTGGACATTATTGCTTATTAGATTTGTGTTTGAAATCAATAAGACCGCTGCAGCACTGGAATCGACCACCTCCCCTCGCGACCATCACGTCCGATTGCCTTACACGACGTACGTATATAGTCTGACGTTCGACTCTGTATTTTTATTCACGTGCCATTTCTGTTTTTTTTTTTTTATTATTATTATTATTATTATTATTTCGTAATACGATTTTTTTTTTTTTTTTTTTTTTTCTGTTACCGATCGATCGTTGACAATAGTAATACAATTAGGCATGTTACAATTAGGTATGTTTGATACGTCGAACCGTTCGCCGCAGCCTACCGTGTTTAAAAACGCGATCATGATCAAGTATAATACTAATGCCGAGTCGCGTGGAACTTTTAGTGAACCCACAGCTGATTATCGTTTTTGTAAAATTAAAAACCTTTCTGTAAAGCTAATAAATGTTATCAAACGCAGAGTTATCGAATCGATGAGTTTATCTGATTTTAGTTCGGTAAAATGCGCAGTTGTTTAACCGCAACATGGTCTATGGATAATCTCTTCTGTATTATTTCATTTTATTGCTACCGAGGCAGCGAGACGTTATTCTGCGCGGCGATATAAAAGCTATAAATAAAATGTCAGTTTCATAATTTCGTCCGATGAGCCTAATCATTTTTCAAATGTTAATTAATTTCCAAGTCCAAGCCAGTTTAAAGCTAAATTAAACTCACTGGAAAATTATATGATAATTTGGATTTTTAAATTTCAAACAAACTTACTTGGTTTATTCGTTTTATTATTACTAATACTATTATTCAAACTTCTAACAAAATTAATGGAAAAGGGGTGAATCTGATTATAACCTATACAGATGGGGTATGTCAGAGTCGCTGTACTGTGAATGTGGCGAGGAACAGACAGTAGTCCGCCATATTGCAAACACACGCCCTTGTCCAAAAACCATATTTGAGGGTGGCATTGAAAAACTTCCCGAACCAGAATCAGAATCGGAATGAAAAATTTAGATTTGCATTTATAGTTCATGATTTAGTGAACTTGTCTTCATTACAAACAGTACTTAAAATTTAATTACCCTGTTATTTATGTTGTATGAATTATTTACTTATTTATTTATCTATGCAATCGTGTTGTTAATTAATTAATCGTATTAATCTTGTTTGTTTGTTGTTTACTCTATTTATTTATTTTTCCGGAATGTTTATTTAAATTAGCCGATAAATATGCCATGTACAATAATAACAACAATAATAATTGAAATCTAATTCTGATTTTTTTACCAACCGGTGGTAACACATGGTCAAAACCGACTGGAAAAATTGAAACTTTTACAATTTATTCGGGATTTTAGAATATACCTCAATATTTTTGCCCAGTTGTGTTAAGAAACCGTCTGTTTCTAATATTTAACAATAGCACAGTGAATTTAATAAGCCATTATTTTTTTTTAATATTTTATCGGTTTTTCTCCAATAACGGGAGCCATATCGATTTGTAATGGGACAATATCCATGTATGGTATGACAGGTACTAAAATAATTATGAAAAAAATATATGATATTTAAGCTTTATTTTCATTTTTTCACAAAACATATTTTTGTTTTACGAAACTCTCGATTAATAATACAATATTACAGATACAAAAATAGTGAGTGTAATACAATCCTTACAAGTTGTAGAACCGTACTAGACGTGTATTAGAATTGCAGTACTGTTCTATTTACAGTTGAATATTTAATTTTTAACATTTGAAATTATTATAATAATTAGTTTCAAAATTGTCGTCGTCGAATAACAATCTAAACCAAAGCGTTGGCATTGACGTTAGCAACGATAACAGTATATTTTATGATGCGAAATGAAATTTATGTAAAACCGACCAATTTCACTTACGGAATATTGCGCGATTGGTAAAATCGATTTTTCCCCAATATCAATATTTTGCCCCGTGTTCCATTACACATTAAATCATTATAACAGTGCGATATTTGATACGGATAATGTTGTTTATCAATTTACAACGGATATAGGTAGGACGTTCCTGTTCAAATAGTGAAATACGTTCACGAAACGTAATCTGTTCGATAACTGTAATTTTACAAAACCAATAGATTACTGAACAAACAGTTAACGGAACTGTTTTCATGCAACACCCCGGCATAAATGTATAATAGTGTTCCATCAGATTTTCCAAATGGACGTGGACGTGTTATTGTCCACGAGTGACTATAATAATTTCCATGTAGAGTTTTGTAGAGAAATTATATCGATATAACAGTGCATTCAATCAGTAGCCTAACCAGGATTTATCAGTGGGAGGAGGGAGTTCGGAAGTTTAAGTTTAGAGGTCTACAACGTCCCTGACCTTACCGTATATATACAGCTAAAAAAACAAAATAAGCGATTTGTGGGGGGAAAGGGGGTTACTACACTTAAATTCTCTCTGGCTACGCCACTGAGTATTATTATTCTGTTAAGTTATGTTCCTTCTTCTATAAATGACTGCGCCGACTGCTATTTATACGGGTTAAGTACGAATATCAAACTTTTAATTAAAACCTTTTCTGTGGAAATTAAAATATTACCCTCTATGCGTTGCAACGGGGGTAGGAACCTAAGTATATTCTCGTATTTTATGTACATGCTAATGATGGCGTAAGGAAAATTCGTATTAATTACCTACTGAATAGAAAAAAAAATATATATCATGTATGCGATATTTTGTTTTAATTTCCACGGAAATCATTTAGAAATGTTAATTTGTTTTTGAGGGGTAGCTTTGTCGGTTCCTGTACATATTTAATATTTATTTATAAATCAATGATAAAATTACTCGGTATTATTTTCTCGGAGAATTGTAATAAGTACTTACGACTTTCGGTAAAACTATTTTTTTCATTAATTTATCTTCAAAACTTTCGCGACTATACATTTTTTAATTAAGAAATACTTGAATAATATAATTTATTACCGTTGAATTTTAATAGCTTTTATTTTATTTTATATACAGGTAATAATATATTTTAATAAAATATATTATGCAAATATCGCTAAAAAGTCAATTTATCAAGTTAATACATAAATTAATATATTACTATATTATTTGAAATTCGACGAGAATTATAATAAACACAACTCTTAAAATCCATATTAATACTACCCTTAAACATGAAAATCCTCGAAAGCCATCGTGAAATTATAAGATTTATATTTTATTTTTATTACCTGTACTCCCGTTTGGACATGACAAAAGGAATATTAATATTTGTTTCGAATTTATTTCTCACTATTATGCAAATTATATTCTAATTAATAATTTTCAGCGTATTATTATGCGTTTATATTATTTATTATTTTTTTTCGTTTTAAGCTACTTGCTTTATATGCATGCAGGTTACATTATTATTAATTATTCGACACGAAAAGCGAAAAATTATTTCCTAATATAGGTACTTTCGTGTCGAAATAAACTCAAGTTGTGTGTTCGCATGATAAAATATTAAAACGGCGAATTGCAACAGTGTGCAATAATTAAAAAAAAAAAAAAAAAATACAAAAACAAATAAATATGTACGCAAATTACATTAATATATTTGTAGCCAAATGACATATAGAATGCGCTGTTTATATTAATCATATTTTAATAATGCACCGTAATAACAGCATCGATTCGTGCAGTGTATGTGTGCATAAAATACTGAATAAGTAATCCCTGGTTAGAATATCTCGTGTACGAAAATCCTATAAAAAATAAAATAAAAACCCCGAGCATTAAATCCCACCAAGCGTAATAATAATAATAATTATAGTAATAATTTAAAATTTATCGAGCACTATGCGGGATTATGTGCACGCGTGGTTCAAAAAAAAAAAAAAAAACTGATGGTTAAAAACCCATCATACTGTACACTCGTATACGAGAAACAAACCAAAATATAATCAATGTTTTTTAGTGTTTGTTCTTCTGTTGCAGAAATAAATTAATACAACATTCGTCGTTTTCCTTCTTCTTGATCGCGTTCCCCCACAAATATTTAATTAATTTAATTACCGTAATAGTATTCGCTACACAGAAATGTATATAGAGTGTTCTGTGTTTTTTTTTTTTTTTATTGTAATCTAACGATTGTTTACGGAGACTTTTGAGTAAAATTGATTTTTAATTTTTTTTTCTTAGCCATGATAGAATATTGTTTTATCGTCTTATTATTTACAATATTTTCAAATAGCAACTTTCCGTTCTCCATTATTAAACCAGATTAAAATTTAGACCCAGACGCGTAGGGAAAGGTTATTAATTAAAAATTTGTATGCGATTTATCACCTTCCCTTATAATCCTCCGGATATAAATTATAAATTGTTATAGGATAACTCGTAAACGCGCGGTAATCCGATATTAGTGTTAAACATTTTTAAATTAATTTGGTATGCTTTTTACAAATGTATATTAAAAAAGGGGAAATTAACGTTTAAAATTCCTACTAATATTTATGATTGCGAAAGTTCTGATGTTTGTGACTCAATCCCGCCAAAACGGTTGAACGGATTCGGATGAAATTCAGCGCACGAATAGGACAATAATATGTTCTGGATTAACGCATGCGATATTTTTTATCCCGAAATTCATTATTTAAAGGGCGGCTGACGTAGGATTTTTGATATTTTTAGAACGAAAATCGAATTATTTCTGTTAATTTAGGTAGGTAAGTTTCACGGCACGGATTAAAAAAAAAAAAAACAGTATTATTAGTTAATTTGGTTATCACGGGCATAGAAGTACCCGTTAAAAACGAATTAATTGCCGAACAACAACGGTTAACTGCGACAGGTGTGGGGTGGACGCGGGGAAAAACGGGGGATACGGTTTTATATATTATTTAAAAATTTTCGTTTTAATACTGTGCACCGGTAAAGCTGTGCGGGACAGCTAGTTAATAATAATAACGAAAAACAATGATTTATAATTTTACACAAACGGTTTTGTCTACCAGGTTCAAGTTTTGAAAACTAAGTAACCGGACTTATGTAATTTATATCTGTAACTACCTCGTCATCAATATATAGTATAATAGCTGATTGTTAAAGCTGATAAATTTTCGTTCGCTAATGACGACCGTAAATAACAGTGTTTGACTCTCTTCAAAACAGAATAGGACCTTTCTCCGCGCGCATTGGAACACGGCGTACAAACAAATATTACGTTCAAGGCAATTTCAATAATAAGAAAGGTTGTGTTTAATGACCGCATAATAGTGATGTTTTAATATTCTTTGCGTATTTTTTTTTTTTTTTTCCATTTCGTTTGAAACATTAGAGAAATATTTTCTTAAACTGAATACAATAAACGGAAATAATATTCACTAAGTTAAATGCCGTTTTTAAAAAGACCGGCCGATTTATATATTCAAACATTTCGAGTTTAATGAATTATTATGAATTTTTAATTAAAACTTGGAGCATAACACTGAATACGCAACTTCGCTAGTTGATTAATTATAACTCGTCCACTATAAGACTACATGTTTCGTTCTCTATTTTGTTATTAATAGAATATTATGTAATTTCATCATGTATCAAAAAAATAAACTTCTACGGTTTAGTTCTAGTTTCGTCCGAAGATAATTTATTTATACCACTAATTTCTCGAGTTTCATTCGAAATGATTTCGAATTTATACCTCCGGTCTTGAATATAATACAATTATGCATTTCATAAGGACACTATACAAATGCTGAATCAACATTAATTAGTTGAAGACTTTTCGAAGTCTTCTCATATCCGTCTAAAATGGGTGTCCAAACAATTGAATGAAAGAAAAATTCGGTAAATATTTTATTTTCGTTAAAATTATACCCAATGTCATACAGTATAATAATTACTCATTTTAATTATTTAAACGGGTTCTATTCGTGATAATTAAAAAAGATATGAAATCAAGATTACAGACATCAAAATGGCATCGAAAAATTTAAAAACGCCCTGTAAATTTGTAGCGAATCTGGCGCCCTGGAGCAGTCGCCCCATTTGCTCCCTTTCATCCGTTGGCACGGTCCCGGTGCAGTTAATCATTAATTAGTCTTTAAAACTTAACCGCTTCAAGGACACATAGAAAAACCCGACTATGAGCACCGATATCTACCTACATAAAATATTATGATTACACTGTTGTCCGTTGCAACGATCGAATAAAACAAAAATAATTATACCAAGTTGTAGCCTCGAGTAAAATACGTATAAAATGCTAACAATAAAAAAAAAAAAAAAAAAAAGTAAAGAAAATATTCATTTAATTTTGTACCGAAGTATTTGTAATTAATACCTAATGATAAATGTAATAATAATGCACACGAATATCAGCCAGCTATAGGTACATATAATATTATGCAGCGCGCGTTGAAGGTCGAACCAAATAATAATAGACCAAACAAATTAATTAAATTACAATGCATAATATTACGAGTCGTAAATTATTTTAAAATTAAACATATTAAAATACAAATTTTAATTTTTAATTTTAACAAGATTTACCGCTTTTCTATTTTTTTTTTCTTGTTTGTTTAATTTAATCATTTGGCAAACCTTTTGTATTAGACATGTACATGGTGCATAACAAAAAAATAAAATAAAATATTCCACCCAGTCGAAATATGAAAATATTAATTTAACATACACGAATAACGCCTACAATATCATAATCAGGGATTTGATTTCTATAGCACTAAAAATATTGAAACATTCGCTAACATAAATATGTGGCTAAAATACATGAACCTATCAAAGAAAAAATGGAAATTTGTCTTTTATTTTATGTTTCGTATTGACAATTTTTAATAATTTTAAATTATTTAGTGAATCACGAATTTATAATACAATATAATCAATAAGTTACCTTTTAAAATAAACTTTGATGCATACGTCCACTGATAAGCAACCGTTCACAATTGTCTTGATAAAAAAAAAAAAACGAAATGTATGATAAACACAAAAATAGATCATTCGTTCATTTCCAATGCGTATTATCAAAAAAGAGCAAAAAAAACCTTGGAAAATAATATTGGAATTCAGATATGCAAAATCAGCGGCGTACCGATAGGGTGGCATGGACAGGCAACGAACCGCGGTCCTATGATATTTAATGGCCCCACATCAGGGTCCAAAGCGTTAATTTACAGTGGACGGACAGGTGAATAAAAAACACGCGACGACCTTTTTTCTTTCTTTTCCTCCGAACTGTGTAAATCGAACCCGGACTCGGATTGTGCACTTGGGGTCTCCAATTCGGTTGTTCTAGAATATTTTGTCGCGGACGTTAGAAGTTCTTAGTTACGCCACTGCGCAAAGTATAATAATTGTGCACATTTGAAATCTCAGACGCATAAAACAGACGTACATTATATTTTTAGCTCACTCTGCTTTTATTTTTCCGTATCCTCTGCAATAATAACAAGCGCTACGAATTCCGTTCATAGATCAATAATACATTATTTTTATTGAGGGTAGGTAGTGTACACGCACACACGCACACACGCACATACAAACACACACACACACACACATATATAAATATTATTTTCTAAACAGTCTTGGACTACAGTAATTAAAAATTAACTGCAGTTCGCCCCGCGTATAATGTCTCGATAATCATAAACGACGGACACGTTTACACGTTAACAGGTAACCCGTACGGCCCGTAATAATATCGTAAAACTATACGGTACGTTTTTAATATTGTTATTATTCAGCTGTGTAGCGGAACACGCGGAGAGAGAAAAAACCAAAACCGAACGTGTAATTTTTTTTTTCTAAAACACAATTAATTGCGGGCTTAAGATTTTTACAGAAGAAAATAATATTGTTGAGCCCACCGTGCCACCAGCAGCGGCCGTTGTATATCATGTTTCGTTGAAAAAAAAAAATTTATGCATATTAAGTGGTACCGGTGGGTGGGCGGGCGGGCGGGTGCTATAAAAAATATGCCCATTAAGCATTTTGCACCGAATCGTTGTTACGCAACACAAACACACGCGGTACGTACACATATATGATAATAATAGCCGTAGTATAGCGTATATAAGCTGATATTATTATGATAATCACTCGTGCGAAATGAAATAAATTTCTATAAACGCGATTGAACAATATTATTAGTAGTTATTATTAACATTCACGCTGCAACGGAACGAATCCGATATTATAATATTTACAGCGATCGATCGCGTTTACAATAATTTATATTTCAACGGCAAGGCAATCGTATAATGATGATTACTACAATAATAATATTATAATGCATAATATTATACGGCATTAATATTTTTTTTTTAACAATATTATAATATATTAACACTGTTCCGGTTATAATACTATTATCGTCTACTCTAATTCGATGTGAAGTATTTTTTGATGGATATTAATGGTGTATACGAATATTTTAAACAATAACAGACGAAAATATTTCAATCAATCATAATACACAGTTATGCAGATGACACGTTTATTTTATTTAATGCCACGGCCGGCTGGCTGACAACATGGTAAATCATCTTAATGGAACCAACAAAAACAAACAGTGCCCCCCTCTCTCCCCCCCCCCAAAAAAAAACTATAAAACCGCCATGTTACTGTTATATATACTGTATACTTACGTGTACGGGTATTATAGATGTACGCATTATACATTTATTATAATATGGTTAAGCTATACGTCTAAAACGGATTCGTCGAGTGTAGTCTGTTGTACACAAGTACACATAAAATAATATTGAAGTAAAATAGTCGAAAGGAAGAGACGAAGATGTGCGGGAGTTTCATTCGAAAACGAGTCTAGATTATTGGCTATAAAGATTAGAATTTAAAACGGAAATACCACACGTGAGTTTGTTCAAACGTCGTCGGTTTTTAGGGAATATAATTTTAATAGAAATAATTTCTATGAATATTAATTCAAAAGACACAAAAAAAAAAAAAACAACGTTTTTATGTTATCTCTGTTGGACCAATTTTCCTCACGCGTGATGCACGTGTCACACTACTACGAAAAACGTAATTCGAAGGGAAATATACTAAAAAGGATTTATAATAATATGGTCCAGAATACAGTATACAATCATGTAACACCGAATCGGAAAGATTGGAAATAAGATCGAATGAATCCGGATTAAATGAGCCGTAAAAATGGAAAACATCGTTCGGTTAGTTAACGGCGTTAACACCGGAATGGGCTGAGCGTTTGTGGCGAGTGGACGATAGACCTACAAAAGAGGTCCGTGGGCAAAAAGTTATAAAGGAGACGAAACATAGAGGAAGACTACAACATAGACGAATGAATAGTGTCCGAGAACTTATAATGGAGTTTACTCTGTCCCGAGTTATAGACTGGAGCATACCATATTGTGATAGAGAAAGATGAGAAATATGTAGTTTCAATAGCTGTAATGCCCAAATGGCGTTTGTAAAGCTATACATAAAAAAAATTGTGTGCATAGTACATTGCAGTATAAGATTTAATAGTGTAATATAACGTTTTTTGACAATATTATGACAAAAAATGAATAGATTTTAATAAAAAAACCATTTTTACGAAGATAATTATTGTTTGTACAGTTTAATAAACCTACCGGCCTTAATAAAATATAATATCGTTCATGATAAAAATATATGGTAGGTTTGAACGTTAGAATAATTACACCTAAACATAAATCGAGCAAAAGTATGATTGAATAAAAGTAATTTGGTATATTTATAAACCTAAGTCCGTTTTATCGATTGTGCGAAACATAATTTAATATTTTTAATAGTAAAGAATAAAACGATTTCACATTTTTTTTTTTTTAGGTGGCGCGTGTAACCTTATTGTAAATTTATAGGTACTGCGTTCATTAAAAAACAATTTGGAAGTATTATATTATGACTGTAAAATGTTGATAAGAATATTATTTAGAAATAATAGGCTTATAATTATAATTATTTTTAAAACTTTTACTACCTCGACACTAAAATAACGGAGGATTGTAAAATAAAGTTCGGCATAATAATAGTACCTACAAGATTTCACAAGGAAAAGGAGTTTTCAAAATGAAAATCACTTATTTACCATGAACAGCAATGGTTCCGATACTAGAAAATACCTTTTGAAAATGTACGTATTAAGTGTGACATAATATGGGTAGTGTGAATCCTAGACATGCAGCGAGCATAATCAAGAAGAAAAAAACTTAAAGCGTTTGAAATGTGGTATTACCGACTTACAGTAAGACGCTCAAAATGTTGTGGTATGCCAGCGTACCAATAACAAATGAAGAAGTTTAAAAAGAATTAAAGAAAACAAGACAACTTTGGGAAATATATAATTACAGAAGAAGGGATATTAACATGATAGTTTTCATATTTTGCCGTGATTGTCTGAGTTGATTATTGAAAGTTACGCGTAGAATATAGAATTTTAAGAGGAAGACCAATGATAAAATATATGCCAACAATTCTTAAGGATACGAGAATTAAAAGTTATTTCGTTTCCAAGGATTTGAGTTTTGGCAGTGAAGTACAGAAAGCTTTAGACAATTAATTAAAATATTGTAGACCAGATTAAGCCCTTCTTATAACATAATAATTATAGTTAGTTGCTGTGTGTAGACTTTTCAGTTTAATGTCACACGATTTCAAAATAAATGAAACAATATTATTATATCTGTAGTTATTGAATAATATTCCACGTAGAATTCCGAATTCTAATCGAATAGATAGAAAATATAATGTGGTTCGTATACCTTTACTATCTTCTATAGATTTCAACATTACTGTTTTACATTAGTGTGCATGCAAATACCATTGTACGTTTAGAATAGTATTAAACTGTTACTTATGTGTAGGTACATAACTTCTTTTTTTCCATTATTGTGATTGATCCATTGTGTATCTATTTTAGATTCGTAGAGCGTAGCAAGGAATCTAATGGATCTACTATGATGTGCGTTTTTGTATTATTATTATTATTATTTTTTTTTTGTGTGTGTGTGTGTGTGTTTGTGTGTGTGTGACTGTGATCAACTTGTCTACCAAACATGTTCCTCCGATGTAGGTATCAAGTGTAGCGATTTTTCTGAAAGGAAACTATGTCTAGTTGATGAGTGTTATTTTTTTGATTTTTCAAGGGGTTTCATAATAATTGGAGGGAAAAATCGTAGGAAAAATCACGTAGGACAATTAACAACATGTTTTATTTTCAATTTTGTTTTTTTTTTTGTTGTCATTCAGTTAAAAATATTCGTAGTCTTGAAACTTGAACAGAAAAATTATACTTGCTTTTCTAGACGTGGTAAAATTATAAAAATATATGAACCATTTTTAATTATTTATTATTTATGGACATTTTAATTTTGTGAGTTTTTTCCGTAATTTTTATTTGGTACACTAGGTAATCTAGGAATACATTTATTTGATCAAACAGAAATACTTGCAAATTTAACAGGAATTTATATTTAATAATAATAAAAAAAAAAAGTATATGAGGTATTTTTTTTTTTTTTTGTAAGTTTTAATATAACATTTTAATGAAAATCGTAAATAATACGGCCTTTGAAAATATATATAACCGAATTTCGTTCCGAATCGTTTTTCGTTAGAAATGGTTTATCGTTTATATAAATTAAATAACTTTAAGAATTCTATCTTCTCAACTTCTCACTAATAACAGTGGCATTACACCCGTCCCTAGTATCAGCTCTTTTTTCTTTTTAATATGACGTTATTGTATAATTATTTAATTTTTCTGGCAGTAATTTATTAATAATTATTATTTATAGATATATTTTAACCGATTATACACCGAACAAAGGTTAAGAACCTTATTAAATAAATAATAATTATAAATTAATTTTGTATACCTACCACTCGTATACTTAAACACCATCATTTGTTGCGATTGTATATTGTATTATATTATGGACAATTAATCATCGAGCATTACAGAACAATTTTTTGAATCATTTGTTACCTACTAAATAATAATTTGTTTAATCAAATTTCACAAAACTCGATTAATATAATATTACATGCACGTTTTAAACGAACATTAACGTAGGTAGGCAGTAAATATTATTTCGGTATTTTGATTACCTAAACTGGCTATACTGTTTGAAACCAACTGCAATCATAAAATTAATATTCGTCACAGCGAATAAGGCGAATCGTAAATCCTGGTAACATAATTATTGTTATTATCATTATTATTATTACTGCAGTTAGAAGATGCGGCTTTTCAGTCGTTCAGGTCTTGGTGCATTTTACCTGTATCGAACGATTAATGTACTATAAATATAACATTAAAATAAAAAAAAAAAAAAAAAAAACGCTCATATTTCCAGAACAATAATTTACTACGTTTTACGTTCTTAAATAATTTCGGTAAAATGTATTCTTTTAAGCATTAAAAATAAGTGTAGGTATTTTATAGGAACCATCAATTTGGCCAAAAACGTTTTATAGGTAAGGTACCTTCAATACCGCCGCCGCGCGTCGGTAACAATATATTCATGTCTTAAATGATTAAAGACCTATTTAAAAAAATATATATACATATATTAATAATACATAAACGAGGCAAAATGAATTGTTTATATTTTATGAGCAAAGAAAGATTATACCTACCTACTGAAAAATGTTGATTTTACACAAATTACCTCAGGTACTGCATAATATTTCTTCGAGCATATTAAATTTATTGGGTTTAATATTCATAAATTATTATGTAATACTTACACGACAATTTTCTCATTAATATTTTTTTTTAATGGTTATAAGGAATTATGGCAGATTATAAAATGTGGTAAACCATATTATACCAATCACTTAAATTATGATATATTAGACGAACTTGCTAAATAAAAAATGAGTACATCTTGTAATAAATAATTTTAAAATAATTCTATTTATTTACGTTAAATTTAGTTAAAGGACTATTAGGTTCGGTTAGGTTAGACCGAGTTTTAACATGAAATTTACATATCTGTTGTTATTTTTTTTTTCATTCTTACTATATCGAAAGTAAAATTTAAAAAAAGAAAAAACAGCCGTGAGCAACAGAGTTCGGTCACTAGAGACAGATTTTACCATAACTATTTTGTATCATAGAAATGTTCTTCGCAAAACAATAAATATTCGACGACTAGAATAATAATACACTATACTATATATACATTTTACTTACTATATAATTATACTGCTTCCAAACAAACAGTGAAATTTGATAATAAAAATAGTAAAGTTGGGGATTAAAAGTTGAACAATAACACGAAGGAATTTATAATGAAATCCAACCAAAATGTAATCATTTCAACCCACCTAAAAAAAGAAAAAACTATAATTCCCAAGTTTAAGCTCATTTGGTCGAGAGGAAGCCCCTAAAAGTGTCCGAAAAGTACAATAAAAAAAATATATATAGTGTATGTTATAGAAAACATAATGTAGAGCAATAGTCTTTATTTTCAAGGAAAATTCGACAAAAACACAGTAGGAAATTTAAACTTTTCTCGAAAACTTCTTTTACTTATGTAGTATAAAACGCAACTAACACAAGTATTTATGACATCTAAATTAAACGATTTTATTATAGAGTTTGTCATTTACATAGTACAAAACATAGTGTAATATTTCATATCACAAATTATTATAATTATTTAAATAAATTATTGTCAAAATACATAATTAAACAATTTTTTTTTCGTTTAGCGATTCAAAATTTACTGTCAAACATTACCTTAACCAGAGCCAGTGATTAAATTTTGAAAATCCTTGAACATGGCCGAGCGGATTATTGGAATTTTGGGTATTTAAAGAAAATTGTAAAACCCATGTAAAAAAATTGTTACGAATTATACAAATTATTTGTTTACTATAATAAATTTTAATTTTTTTGAACTTGAAATGGCTTATTCGAAAATTATAAAAGTTATTCTTTCGTAAACATTGTACCTATTGTGATCTGCAAATTACCTAAACGGGGCTATAGCAACTATTCGAATTTTTACGATTTAGCACAGAACCACTATACAAATCAACTTCATTCCTAAAACGTTTTGCAATGTAGCGTCCATCTATACCAACTAGGTAGTAGGTACCTAAAACAACTCCAAAAACGGACTTGCAAATTAAGAGAAATCGTTTGAATGATCCGTGTAACAATAATTCTTTTCGCGAGAAATCAGCTGTATACATAAGATCGAACGTATTGCACAACTAAAATTAACTCGAAAATTTGCCTGGTTAAATATTAGATTTAGTCATATCTCGGTTGGCTAACTCTTAAAGTAAAACGCTGAAATCGGTATAAATAAGTGGCATAGACTTTCCCCCCAAGATGTGCTATTATACTGCAATGTAAAATACAAACACGATGAGTAAGAAAAATGAAATACGAAAAATCTATTAAACCGATTGGCTACGGGTTGTCAAAAACACTATCCGTATCTTATTGCTGTCACTCAAAATTCTACACATTATAGTATCGTGTATCTATACGATACAGGGTGCATAGGGAGGTATAGACAGGGAATATCCGGCGAGCATTCGTCAGGGATATGTGCGTACACGGGGTTTAAACCGCCCCCTATCGTCTCTTTTTTCGTTGATACCGTACAAATAACCACGAAATGTTATATTGAATTAGGAAAAAATGTATTTCTATACATTAGTCTTAACGGATTCATAATATTATCAGTGACGAATTAACGGAAGGGAAATTCTAAGTGGTGTGGACCACCCCGGACATCAAAATAATATAAATATAAAATACCATAAAAAAAAAACAATAGACATCTCTTCAAAATAATACATTTAAAATAAATATTATTTTTCAGTACTTGGCTACAGGATAACGTGGAAAATCGACCACTGCATGTTGTATACATTGTTCATATGATATGTCTGATAAGTCTTGCTTTTGGATTGGATTGAAAAAATAAATTCAATTAAAAATTAAAACTTATAATAATCGTGGTAAAAACAAGTAGTTAATAATTACTGCCGTAAGATGATAGAGATCCCCTTATTCCCCTTTGGGAGCAGTTTATGGGCTTTCTCTCCGTCCATCTCTTCATCATTTTGATCCTCGTCCGTTTTCAAAAACAACATACGCGCCAACCGGCGTCCGTGGCGATGAAATATCGTCGCTAACTAAAAGACACTTCGCACCTGTACGCGTGCGCGACCCGTAGCAGAAAAATCCGTTAAAAAGTTAATCTGGCCTAGCCGCCTAGACGTCTACAATATAACACATTATACTTATTACTTACACCGTGTCCTCCGTCACGATTGCCGTTTAACTCGCGCATATATTACAGCGATAACTCGTTTGTATTTTACGATTTTTGTCTTTTTTTTTTTTTTTTTTCTCATTGTCGTATTGTTATTCTAATCGAAAACACGGTCGCGTTAGCCGGCTAAATACGTTACAATATATGGAATTCGATATTCCGAAATCGTTATTATAAGAGCGTGTATAACCGGTATATAGGTAGGATACCAATAACACCTAATATAGGTGGGTATTCCAAATTACAATAATAATATATGCACCCTCCTGGAGAAAATCGGAATATTATTATACTTTAGGAAACAGCGGCGACGTTCATCGAGACTATATAATTTGATATGGCGTATCGATAATATTATTTATTATTAGTGACTTTGCACACATTTTTACCGAATTCTTTTTATTCTTTTTTTTTTTTTTTTTGCTATAATATTACCTACCTGCGTCTAATGTCTAAAAACGGCAAGATATTACGTACAAGGGGGAAAAAATTATTATAATTTCCAATTTTATAGGAAAATTATAATTTTTTTTTTCTCTAATATCATTATGATTTCCTCTCGGAATATACGAGTATATAATGGAATAATGTATGAAAATATTGTATGCAAATTTCGAAGAAATATTACTATATTATTACTCTATGTATATGTATTATGTAAAAGAGGTTATGAAATGTGTTTTAACCATTTATAAGATTTATTCTATTGTTTTAAATAATAATATATATTATAACGTAGAGGTTTTATAGATTTGATTTATTATTATACGCGCTGAACACGGTTTTATACAAATATTATGATACAAAATACTGCAGTATATTATTATTATTTCATTCATAAAACTACTAGCATGGTAACATAATATTATGTCGAGGAAAGTTTTAATAGAATGCGTTGAACGTTAAATTTTGTTTAATTTGGCTGACAAAGAAGAAAATTTATACAATTATTGGTAGGCATAGTTATATATATATAAAAAAAAAAAAAATAAGAACTATTGGTAGCAGAGCCGGATTAATCACAAATAATATAATCCCAGGCACATATTTTTTAACCATTGATATTTTGTCTTAAATGTAATAACAAAATAAATTCATAATACAAATCATACCAATAACCTATTCAAATGTCGAAATGTCTTTTTTATATTTAGTTTTTTTTTTGAGCCGTAATCAGTAATTCCGTATAATTATATTATAAACGATTAGAATTTTACGATACAAAATCATATTATTTATTTCATTTTATTATGCTTAATTTTGTAATGCCACATTTTATATGAATTTGCGATATGAAAATATGAATGTATTTGTATTTGTATTTGAAAACAAACTAGCCCTTATAATTGTCTCGCACAAAGCACGTGCCTACCTTGTCCGCACGTTAATTCGGGCCTGACTGGTTGGTAAAAGGGAATATTAAAATGGGCTGGCTGTTTATGATGTTTATGTTTATACAAGGCACGATTATTATAGTATACACTATACAGATAAGAAAACTGGAAAGAGACATTTAGCACGGCCAAAAGGTGAGGAGGTGGATGCTAAAGTTCAAAAAGACTATATGAAAAATTAAGATCGAATAACGACTACAGTGAACAGAGAGGAGGAGAGAGAGAACCGAGAGGAGTGGTGTTATAATTGGCCGCATACCATGAAAACGAACAAGAAGAAGGTAATTACGTCATATTATGAAAGTAACGGAATTCAAAAAAAAAAAAAAAAACAAAACAAAACAAAACAAAAACTGTTTATCGTTTAAAAACAATTAATACAAATCAGAAATGTAAATCGACCGTTAGCGAAATTGGCACGAAAATAAAGGTTATTAGGTAGGTAAGTACTTATGTCTTGCATTATAATATGTCTAAGTGAGTAGGAAAAAAAAACTTACTCGCCGTTTTAATCGCGGTAGAGTACGAAAATAGATTTTTTCCTCCTTAATAACTTTTGGGCCTAAGGTTCTCCTCGTTTTTGGCACATTTAAAGGCACGCGAAGCTATTTCTGGCCATATGACTTTTACTCCGCGATTTATTGGCATTGGTGCGGGAGTGATGAATAATTGAAATTTTTCCTCGCAGGGTCTCGTCGATTAAAGCTGCGGAATCGTTCGTGTACAGTTACGAAGTTCACATTTTCGAATCTATAGGTACCTACACCATTCAGTCCAATTCAATATAAAAACGACAAAAATTCGACACGAGCCGATAATATCATCATATTGTAGAACGATTTCAAAAAAAAAAAAACACCACTTAACTACAAAATAATGCGACTTGTGTGGTTTATTTGTCTTGTGTTCTTATAAAAAGAAAAAATATTATATACTGATTGAAACTCGACGATAAAACGAATTGTATGTAATATTTTTCGCTTAGTCATGACGTCGTGTATATTTTATTTATTCTAATGATAATCTAAAATAGGTATCGAAAAAGAAAATCGTTTAAAGTTATAAATTATTATTTTAGATTCTGAGTGGAGTGAAGCAGCTTATAGTTTTACAAAGATGTTTATTTTTTTGTTTTATCTGTGCACAACTTATCTACCAAAAGACTTGCTCGGATTCCTACGCGTAGCACCTTTTCTGAAAGGAAATCGACGTGGGGGGAGGGGGTTCTTTAAGAAAGTAATTTTTTGATTTTCCCTGGAGTTTTCTCAACAAATTTAAAAAACCGAAAACACTGAGGAAAAACGGAAAAAATGTATGAAATATATTTGCTTAATTTCACGATTTTTTTTTTGTGCACAACTTTTTAACTAGTAATTTTGCTCTAATTTTCAATGATGTCAATGTTTCTAAAAGGAACTTTCACTAGGGAGGTACTTTAGAGAGGTTATTTTTTTGATTTTCCCAAGAGTTTTCCCAGAAAATGTGAAAAACCGAGATAAAACATGGAAAATCGTAGGAAAACTGGGAAAGATAGTACAACATTAAACCAATTTTCTTAAAGAAAAAATATATTTAATTATTTTACTACAAAATGACGTATATATTGTTGACAAAGCATCACTATAAACTGAACTCCGTTTAGAATCGTTTGTTCGTAAGCAATGGTTTATTGTTGCTTACAGATATAAATTAAATTCCCGTCTATATCCTATCTTCTCAACTTCTCACCTACACCAGTGGTTGCACCCGTCTCCATTATCTTACATTTCTTTTTTTGTCATTATACCTAATCTCCGACGATTATCCGTATTGATAAGTAGATTTAGTATTCTTATAAATTCAACTTTTTTTTCTTCATGGTTTTTATTTATTTATTAAACATTCATTACAATTCCTCATTCTTTTTATTCGTTTTTTATTTTGAAACACGAAATCCATTTCAACATTTAATTTATAATCAAAGTGACATTGAGTTCTGATCTCCACGATCCATCTCTTGATCGGAACTGATTTAATGTACGTACCTAAAGCTTGTTCCGCACGATGATAGTTACGAAATTCTTTGGTATAGTTACTATCATAAACTATTGTCGTGTGAACAAGGCGATTCTACAGTGGCAGATCCAGAGGAGGGGTGATTGGGACTATCGCTGTACCCTCCCCCCCCGTTCACTTTCCAATATACACTTAGCTTGATTCATTATTGAGCTAAACATAAATGTGTGCCTTATATGAATTTTCAAAATTGTCTCCCCCTTGTTATTTTGTCTTAGACCCACCCCTAGGCGATAGGAACTATCGAACTATCGTGAAAGCAACTTGCATACTACACCATACATGTATGATAGCTAGCTAATAATTACTATCGCGAAACTGTGTGAGAGTAAAAGAGTAATTATAATAACTATCGCCATGCTATCGTTCTACTTTATTTTCGTGGCACACTTGTTTTGGCATTTTTACCGAAATGCACTCTAATATTACCATGTCTACTAGTTTTATACTATTATATCACTCTATACTGTTGAATCGTTGTGTATTTCTGTGATAGTTACTTTAATATTATGTATAATATCGTCGTGTGGTGTGTGGACCAGTCTTATGTACACAATTGTACGGAACGGAGTTCAAACAATAGATTGTATAAAATATTTTAATAACGGATAGGTAGTATTTTAGATTTACTTCCTCGGTCGAATAAATGCGAGTTTCGTAAGATGTTATTGTTGTAAGTATTAAATTTAGGTACCGTGAAAACTAGGCAACGTTATAGTCGTGAGCATTATGCAATTATCAGACTACATCGTTTCTATTATATGCTTAAATTTTTAACACACACACACACATTCGCTATCTATTGTTATAGTTTCCGATGCAATAATTTATTATTATTTATACAGCGCGCAAAAACTACTATACAAATATTATTGCGTTCGTATACGGCTAAAATTTAAAATAATAAATATAAAAACCCAGAGTGCTAAATGTCCATATTATTGTAATAAATGTTAAATTTTGTATTTATAAAGTCTGGAAAAATAAAACCACTGACGAAGCGTAAATTCGGAAATTGCGTAGTAAGTTCTCTATATTAAGAGGACGTCACAGTATATCATTTGAGGTCTCTGTCTTTCTAACCGGCAATATATTAAAGCAAAAATATTGTTTTCTGAGTTCTAACGATACTCTGGCTTTGGCTCGGACTTCGAACAAACATTATTTCAGTAAATTAAAGACCACAACATTTACTATGTTTTCACGACGATAGATTAATTCCCAGACAGAATTCTAGGTTCTCCAATTCTATTCGTACTTGCAAATTTAAAAATCTTAATATAAAATCGTAGAAAGAAAACATTTTTTAGAAAAAAAAAAAAAATTCGTTTCTATTTAATAAAACAATTATCAGTATATTATTCAGCATATTAAACCACTGAAATAATCCATTGAATCATATTAAATAAAACTCTCCATGACAATGGCTTGCCGAAAATTTTTCATTCTAGAGGCAAAACAAAAAGTTTTGACCAAAACTTTAGGAACCGCCCACTCAAAACAGGGATTTTTATTTATGTGTTCTACAAATAATTACAGTAAAAACTTAATTTAGCTATATTGGCTACGTATATTGCGTTCGTAAGTAGATATGTATATTAATAATATAATACAGAAGACTTAAAGCATTTCTAGTCTCTGAACTCGTATACATATAAAACTATTGATATTAAGTGAACACCAATTGCACGATTTATATCGATTTTTAGTACATCGTAGTTTACTACCATGGTTAGGCAAGATATTAAAAAAAGAAAGTATCTTCATGCATAACACAATGATATATTTAAAATAGACTTAAATTTTTTTAATTTTCATAAATCAACATCAAATTGGTGAATATTACATAATAATATAACGTATAAGACTTATTATAAATTATAATAAATTAAATGTTTATGTTTATAGCTGCCTGCAATTT
Source organism: Cinara cedri (assembly GCA_902439185.1). Lineage (NCBI taxonomy): Eukaryota > Metazoa > Arthropoda > Insecta > Hemiptera > Aphididae > Cinara > Cinara cedri. The sequence continues at coordinate 2,002,255 of CABPRJ010000949.1, forward strand.
CTACGATAAAAAGTGCAAAAGAAAATGTAATACAGTAATTAATGTATGTAATAAATAAAGAGTAGCGTTTCGTATTATCATTAATCAATTTGAATAATATCTATTTAGATATTTATTATAAATGTGATTTAAATAATATTTTATACTGGTAAAATACTCTTGTTCGCCCTTTATAGACATTTAAAAAAAAAAACCTATTCTAAAAAATATAGCATATCTTATCTCGTATCTTTTAGCGCAAAAAGATACTTGATGCCGTAAAAAAAGAATATCGATACTAATGAGCATAAAAAAAAAAAAAAAAATACAAAAAAACAAACATTATTATCGTATCGACGTTACATGCATATCCGTGATACCCAATGCCGTTACCGTCTCGCCACTGCTGGCCAATCGCGCGACATTATTTTAATATTTTTAATATTTTTAAATTATAATATGTATGATGTATAATATATGATCGCATTCTCGTCGGAACTATAATATTGTCGTTATGTTTTACGCAAGAGACGTTTACTACGATGTCCGAACGGCGGAACGATTGGAATCAAGTGGAAACCGCCGTTATTTTAATAGCGACGTCCGAGAAGCGTCGTTGAACGGAAACCATATCGGCTTTAGATTTGTCCAAAAACGGTTGCCGTGTTGGCGACGCGTTGTCGGGAAAAGGGTCTGCTGCGTTGTATTTAAACGCCGGTAAGTGATTTTGTTCGTTGTCCGTTCACACGAGGCGTTTTCAAACTACACCTACCTATTAAGAATAATTATTCCGACAACGACTGCCTACTACTTTGAAGTATCACCATCTGTGTCAATATTCCGACCTATGCACGGTTATTAATATATCGTGTACCGGAGTTTAAAGATTAGAACCGAAGAAACACTCCTTCAACCTGAAGGGGGAAAAAAATTAAAAAAAAAAAACCGTCAAACCGCAGACAAACTAAAAAAAAAAAAAAAAAAAAAAAAAAGACATAATTATTAAACCAATACACTCATCGTTGCTTTGCCCGTAATCTATTTGAACGGTTTTTTTTTTTTTTAATGGTTATTATATTTTTTATGGGTTTTTTTTTTCTTAATACATATACAGTCACTAGGTTTTTAAAATTTAAATGATTGATTGTGTATTAATTTATTCTATCACAGATCCGTTATAGATGATACTATAACAGTCGATTCTTTACAGTGCGTCACAAACTACAATGAAAGAACACATTTAATAATAATACGGTTGCTGTAAATACAAAACCGTGTACAACGATTATACAGTGAATAATATAAATCGTTAAAGTTTTATAGCAAAAACGTCAAGAACTAAAATGTGCCGGCTCAAATATGTTTCATGTACACTAGGTGTATCGTATTAACTTATTTGAACTCGAACATTTTGTTTTCAACGCGTTTTATAAATCTCTAACAAAATATTATAATGCAATACATTATGCGCGACCAACTTACTGCAGCAGCTGATTGTTATACGACCTGCCTATTTTTACCTATTTATCTTATCGCGTCGAGAATTATACACTATTTTCTTATCAGTTCAAACAAAATATGTTATTGTTAATCTATTTGTTTTCATCTCAAGGTAATAATAATATTGCGTATACACCTACCTACCGTTAATATTTTATTTAAACATTAGATAACGAAAGAAAGAAAAAAAAAAAAACCATAATATTACGTGGTCAATAATAATACAATATTATGTGAAAAATTACAAACAGTCGCTTATTGCGTACATTAAATATGATATATTAATAATATTATTTGTTTTAACAAATGATATCAATTGACATAAACACAGAGATAATAGTTTATTGTCAGTATTATTATGCAATGCTCACAGTAACGTACTTATTGGTTCAGAAATGTCCTTCAGAAAATATTATTGTACAAATTACGATTGTCTTTTTGAATTCGTCGCCAATGCGCACAGAGTGTAGGTGTATTAGGTATTGTTACGGACGGTCATAGTTATCACTCGCAACAACAACCAGCGTCCGTTTGGCACGGTCAAAGGCGCCCGGTGCAATTTTGTTCCCCCCCGAGGAGCGCCGTAGATGAAATTCACAAAACCCACGGGTATCGGCGCGTTAGCGCGAGAAGTCGGCGTCGTCGGTCGATAATGTTTCTATAAACAACGACGGCTTTCGCTGCGACTCGGATACGTTGCATACAACACGACGGTATCGTGCCATGTTCATAATATTCGGCGAAATTTCGATTTTCGCGATTTCGTATGCAACGTTTCTCGCTTACGCGATAGTCCGTTTGTTAATAAATTATTTTATTTCGTTGTTTTACCGCAGTCTACGATACAGTCAACCAGAAAGTCTGTACAATACCAAGCACGGTATTTAATCTGCGCTCGAAAAATGATATCCGTGCGGTTTAATTGCGTGATATTTCATAATTCCCGGGGCCTGAGAGGCTCCCCCCCGGCCGCCACACGACTGGATTCTATAACTACAACTATAGTAGTTATACATACATATATATATATATATATATAGTCTATATTATTAGAAAACTTGTTACACGAATTTAAAAGTTTTTAAGAGCTTTCGGCGTTACACATTGTATATTGCTATAAGTGTAACATTAAGTTACACCCATAGGCTGCAGCTGCTGATTATACAAAGTCGTATCAATATATTATTATATTTTAAAAGCACCGGCGCCACGTGTTATCGCAGGACTCAGTTCCAGACTGCGGTTTGCATTTTGTCTGGTAATCGTTTAAACCGTATAAACTATTCGGTTGTCGCTCGTTGCCGATAAACGAATAAACTCGTTAAACACCTTTCCCAACTTCGAACGCAGTACTAGGTTAGATTATTAGCAAGGCAGACGCATTATGTACGCCCTAAAAACCTATTAAATATATTGTATGCAGTTGCGTGTACCTTAGAGATATTCAAAATAATAAGTCCGTAAGCGATCTCGGGGGAAAAAAATAAAAATTGGATATTCTAATATTTTATTTTACGTTGTACTGCAGTTGGGTAATTTTCTTCTGCCTAAAAACTAAAATATCTCGTATTTTCATTGTACGATACCGTATTCTAAAAAACACTGGAAAATCCATAACAACTATTCATTTAAGTAAAAACAATAATTTACCTAAGACTCTGGTATTAAAGCCGTCAACTTGTCTGCCTCAGTGTATAAATCTTGAACAATTATCAATACATTTTCTATTTGTTGAGATATACAAAACAAGAAGACTTTAGTAAATCTTAAAAAAATCTAAAACGGCATTATAAATTATGTTCTAAAAATGTATACACAGTCCAAAAATATACGCTGAAAATGCCAACAAAGACTTTATACGCAGAATTGTTAGGTCGTGAAACATATTTTGGTATAGACTAGCTATTTTTTTTTTTTTTTACAACTTTAACAATAGGATCTTGATTTTGTGTCCAAATAAAGCGGAAATAAAATACCTACTAATATTTTCTACAAATAAATCTACAAAAAATTCCCTTTTAATTTTCTTAGAATTGGAAAGATATATTTTGTTCGCGTAAAAAGAATAATCGATCAATTTTTAAGTATTATGCTTTAACATGCAATATTTTTGTTTAGATGAAATAGTAAATAGTAATTATCGATAGACCATTAATTCATGGCAACATAAAAAAAAAAAAAAAATTATTTTTCTCTTTTAGTTTGACTGTATTTTGTGATTTGCACAACGAGCTTAAAACACGCTAAACGAAATATTTGACAATGTGCTAAACAAATACGCTGTTCTTATAAATATGAAAACCATTAACAGCCGGTATATATACATGACACGTAAAAAGTACCAGTGAGTGGTTTTTTGTTTTGTTAAAAAATAAAAAAAAAAAAAAAAGCATGATTGGTTTATGATTCAATCAACTTGTTTAAGGATACATTAAAATTCAAATTAATAATTACAATATTTCGAATCACAAAATATTCCAAAACAATATGCTAAACATCCCCTGAATATTATCAAATATGCGAACACTTTTTCCCGTGAAAGTCGTCGTTGAATGAATCTTCCATATTTTGTGTAATCTCATACAACTCCATAGTACATATTTATACATACATATGTAGGTACTCAGTAATGATATGTAAAAACGTAAAAATCCGAATTCTAACTATAACCAATACAAGTATACAAAAACGTATAATTATCTGTCCTATTATTATTTAAATTATTTTTTTCATTTTTAGTTTTAAAAGTAATTGTTGCGCTGGTACTTACATTTTTTTTCCTTTTTCTTTTTTTTTTTTTAGTTAACAAATCGTTTTTCGAAATAAAAATAATATAGGTACTCTTACTATTGCCAATAATTATATAACCACTTGATAAAACGTCCGAAAATCAATTTGTTCTTCAGTTTTTGTTACTTTTAAACGCATTGTTAAAATCACGTTTATCACCTATTATTTGCAGAACTCAAACTCGTATAGTAAAAATATTTAATGGGTTCGTATTTTAGTTTTTGTTTTATTGTCAGTATAAATTATTATAGTCTACACACTCCGTAGCAAGGTTATGTACTTAAGAATATTTTCTTTATTATTATTATTTTTTTTTTTTTGGTTAAATAATGTAGACGTGGACAATAGAATTGCAATTATTTTATAACGAGACTCCACATTATCGTTTTCAACTCGCCATATGTTTTCGTATAGTTTTGTATCGAACCGAAAATGAAAAACAAATTAACAACAATAGGTTTTTGAAAATATTATAACCTACAAATTTAATTCAGCGGTAGCCGCTAAATTTGTGTATATACTCGAAGTAAAAGTTATTTTTTTTTTATTACCGTTCGTAATTATTTGTACACACAGCCAAAGTGTTTAAGTATATATACGTACCCGACCTACATAAAAATGCGTATCTCACGATTTATACTAATTGCAATTACTCCCTGTGTAAGTGTAAAGATATTTAAATTCAGTTTTTTGTTTTGTTTATGAATAAACATAAATTTGCGCGTCTGGGGATTAATTTCGTTAATTTTTTTTCTTCTATTCAAATAATAAAAACAAAAAAAAACTAGAAATACATAATGGTATTTGTTATGGTATTATAAAGACCCGATACCGATCTACCGACTTAATATGGGCACGGCACAAAACTATTCGAATAAAATATATTTAAAACTCAGCCAAGTAGGTGCCATTTTTAATACATTCGTTTTTATTTTATTCTAAAAACGGAAACACGCGGAGATTGCATAATAAGACACGGCTGTGAAACGAATGATAAGCCTACATCGAAAAGCTTTACAGAACGAACTTCGTAGTCGTTTTTTTTTTTTCCTTCTGCTAATTAACAGACACGTTCTAGCCGCCACTGCAACAGCTGCAGCTGTCGAACACTGTAAAAACGGCGCGGAATCGAGGTCGTTGATTCGCAGTGGGTTTTATACCGGACGAGAAAAAAAAAAAAAAGAAGATATTTTCCGGAAATTCGAAATTAAAACTCAAATAAATATCCGAAATTACCCGACAGTATTTGTAGGTACGCGTTACAATAGCAGCAAATTACTCATTCGGTCGATTGTTACGCGTTATTATTATTCGTTGGCTTCCTTCGCGAACCTGAACCTGTATATATAGATATACGTATTATAATAATATAGTAAGTACGCCTATGGTATAGCTACCATCGCGGTAGTAGATGCGATGTTATTACACTGACACGTTCAATACGACGTATACGATTGTTTTAATTCCGTTGTGTTGGTTTTTGTATACGCATTTTTCGTTTTAATATGTATTTATGTTACTCTAAGGTAACCGAGTCAGAACATTGTAACGGTTGTACAATTAAATGGAATCAACGACCGCGGCGCGGGCTCCGGTTCGATATTAAAACGCATCGTGCAGGTAGGTACCTACCTACCTACCTACCTACCTACCTACCTATCTACCCGTAATAATACAAGACTGGGGCTAAATTACAGGCATTTCCTTCGGCCCGGACAGAGATTGATAATATGTGTTATAATCTGTTTGGAAAATGAGTTTTGCTATAATAATAATAATAATAATATATGCTAATCAAATGCGGCGCGTGACGTCTCAGATGAGTGTTACACGTATATACGTATATTTCCGATGAGTTATCGAGCCATGTACCTCGCGTCCGCCTCACTCTCCTCACCCGATAGTCAATCAAAACCATGATTTCCATTGATATAATTATTGTTACCGATGCGATATTATTCGAATCCATTATTCCACGCGTATAATCGTATAATATTATGTACTATCACTTCAACATTTCTTTTTTTCTATCATTACGCACTCGATATCGAATTTGAAAATACGGAATTTATATAATTGGTCTAAAGTAAAAACATGTTTTTCGTTCGAATATCGCGTTATCTTGACACGTTAATTTGACACGTTTCGAAAGAATAACAAATACTACATTAATAACAACATTACCAAGATTATATTAATTTGAAAACCGGGAATAAAGGTTGGTTTGTCTCTAAATTATGATGTTATTTGAGATGATTTGGACGACGGTTTCGGGTATTGGTGGGGAGGAATGCATTTTTGAGGAACATTCAAATCATACCATAATATTAGATATATCAATTTGTATTCTGGAACCAAAAATCGACCGAACAAATTTCCATAAGATCGAAATTAAATCGTAACCGCGCAAGAGGTATCATTATTATTTATTATTATATTTATTTTGCGGAATTGTCGAATAAAATTTCGCTAAACGAGAAACAGTATACAACAATTACTATTATTGACTTGCGCTTCTAAACAGCGTATTTATTTACAATCGACTGTTTCGTTTAGGCAATTTTTTTCGAGTCATTGGCGGTAAACGTTCTCCACCGTAACCGAAAATTCGTTACGAGTCACCGGCCACACATTGATGGTGAACCATTTTACCATTTTAGCACGGTTACAAACTCATAATAACCGATGGCAACGAGATATTCCTTTAAAACTTATTCTTATAACTTCCCCGTTGTTCAACTACACTATCAAAAGGTTGGGCGTACGTTTTGTATTCGGGTTGTATATATTAAACGTATTAATTGTATGTATAATCAAACGAAATTAAACATTAAATTTAACATGAACGTAATCTGAAACGAAATTTTCGCAATTAAATTGAATTAATTGTTTGATGTTATGATGATCACGAATACGAAAAAAGATAACACCCTAGTTACCAAATGAGTTTGATAAGGAAAAATGATAATTCTGGAGGGGATGACAATCAGCCATCGCCCATCTCCGTCTATTCAAGATGGTGACAAAATCGTGTGACCCATTCGTAACCGGTGAAACGGAACGAATTCCACTGTTGTAGTTACCGATTCCAATATTAAATGGAAATAGTCACCGCGGTTACTATTAACGAGTTTATATGGTAAGCCACACACGGTTACTTAAATAATATTTGAAAAAATCAAATACACCCAAACGACCTTCGTGCATTCTAAAAGAAGAAAACGTCTTCGTGATAGGTATTCCCGCAACATTATGGATACGCTTTTGTACGGGCACCTACGCTTTTGAATACGTTCGGTACGTTTGAGAGAGTGTGGTGTAAAATAATATATGTTACAGGTGTACTATTATTGTTATATATTGTAGCACATCTTTAGACGATTAATCATCGCGCGTTTTAAAAACGGTTCTCGACGTATGTTATTCAAACTAATGGATAAAATCATAAATATATGATACAGATCGAGTACTCTGTTTAATTATTATAAAGTTATTATATTTATGTATATATATATTTACGTGTGTGACTTCACTTTTTTCCGCACACCTATTATACACTACACTTATATTTATTTATTTATTTTTTCGCTTAAGACGCGTGAATTTGAATATCAAAGACGTCCGGTGAACGTTGCGTACTTGCGTTGTTTCGGAAACGCAGGTAATGCACATTACACTAATCGACTGTAGCGCCTACAGGTTATACGACGGTGTTGTGCATTAATTTTAAAAATCTAGTTTTAGTATCTAGTATTACGAGTTCTGTTGTGATTATATTGTTATCGTTTTAATTAAAGTATTTACGATTATTTCGAAATGGCGATTTACAGTTTATTAGTATTAGTTATACAAAAATATAAAAAAAAAAAATAAAAAAAAAATGCTCGACTTTATATTCATAAAACAGAATGTTTTCAGATAAGTAGGTATATTATAAATAAAGTAAAACACGAGTACCAATAGAAGATTGTATAATAATTCGTATACGTGTGGTTCTTGACACGTAATAATATAGTCCAAGTTCAATAGGCATACCTTCTTATAATAAAATTTTAAGTATCTTTGACGTGACAAATTTTAAAATGAAAAATGATTAGGTACTTTGAAATTAATTGCTTGAGTATATTTTAATATCGTTGAGTTTTAAAAATTACTTTTTAGTGCGATTCGTGTAAGTTTGAAATTATTTTATTTATTTCGGATTACTGACATCTGTAGTAAAATATTTAACATTTTATAAATAATTATACTACGAGGAACAATGAATTATTGCGCTAGAACATGAAGCGATAAAAGAATTTACAAGACACACGCACGCACATCGTTTTAACATAATTTACTTTGGGAAAAAAATAATTATAAATTAAAAACACTCAAAGTTACTATACCTTATCCTTTAACATATTATAAAGTAAGTATTCCAACGAAAACGCAATGAGCTAATTACTTAAAATACCACTTTTATTATTTTGTTATACTTACTATAAGGGAGTTCGCATTGTAATATTTATTTATCAATTTTAATCCACGAAATATAATGTGAATAAAAAACAAACAAACACAAGGGGAAAACTTTTTCAATTAAAAATTTAAATAAAATACGTCCGTAATAATCTCGACTTGATTTATAAATTTGTTTTGTATAATTAAATATTATATCTAAAAATCAAATTTTACGCAAATAAACAAATACGAAAAAAAAAAAAAAAAAAGGATAATGTATTCAAGTAACACCGGGTATTCATAATACATCTATATCAGTTTTCTTTTTTGTGTATTCTATTAATAATATATTTTAATTTCATATAATTATTTTTTCTACAATGGGTTTGCGTTTATTCTCACTCACAATAATCTATGCATTTTAAAGTAATATTTCCAAAAGAATATTCAATCCGGAATATCCTATTTATATATATCATTACAATACAGCAAAGTTAATGAATATTCCATAAACTATTAATATAATAATACTCTGTGTGTAACACATTAATGTTTCTAAATGAATATTCAACGTGAAGTGTCTCTCATATATATGCATTACAATAGCGTAGATGTAATGAATATTATCGAATATCCACGTGGATAATAGCCCATGTGTAATAAATTGATATTGAATGTAGAATATCTTACATGCAATTACAGTAGGTACCGCAGATTTTTCTAAAGAATATCCACTACAAATTTCGGATTATCCATTTGGGAATACAATATTGATATTTTTGTTTGTACAATGACTAATTCAAAAAGAGATTATCTTTGAGACATAATACTATCCGTAATTTTTTTTACAAACGATAATTATTAAATAGGACCTGCATCAAGATTATAGATACAAATTTTAAACCGTGGTCTGTATATTGTTATACAAATATAAGTAATAACAATGTACTTTAAAATATGTAATTATACGAATTATAATTAGTGGCGTACATAGAGGGGGACTAAGGGGTTCCAGCCCTTCCACAGTGACAGTGTCTAAATACAATATAATACTATTCACAGTGAACATTTTTAATATCTCAACAATTTCTCATAAAACAATAATCGCTACTTAGTAAAAAAACTACAAACAATTGTATTATATAATATTATTATGTAGGTATGTAAGGTATGTAGGTATTTTGCAAATTAACGTCGAGAAAAAGGGTTTTTACAATAAATGTGAAACTTAAACATAATATTTTATTTCCATTATAATATACAATATAAAAATTAATTAAATATCTTTAGCTCTTCTAATTGAAACATCTTAGATTACTCGTACATCACTGAGTAATTAGGGAGTAGTAATTTGTTATTTTCTTAAACGCAAATGTTTTTCTGTGTAACGGAGAAAATAAGCAATTTTGTTTGCCACTAACAACAATATTTATGATGAACTTTGTATATTATCAATTTCTCGAGAATTTTCATATACTTGTATTGTGTATTTCTTTAAATCTAACTTCTAATCGTATCCAAATGTATAGTTGCATATTTTTTCGATTCAGAGTGGAACGAGGAATGTATTGATTTTACAATGACATTTATCATTATTTATCTGTACACAACTTTTCTACCAGGAATCTTCCTCCGATTAGCTATGATAGCATTTTTTTTGAAAGGAAATCGAACTGTAGAAGTACTTTAAGGAGGTTATTTTTTGACTTTGCCAGGAGTTTTTTTTAATAAATTGGAAAAACCGTAAAAGTCGAGAAAATGTACGAAATGTATTAATAAAATATTAGGGTCTTTATTTTCCCTGTGAACAATAAATAGTATGGGACTCATACTATATGTGGGTAAAATTGTTTATTTAAACAGTAATGCTTGAAAACCGAACAGGAGGTTCATTTTAAGTTGTAATCAGTGGTAAAAAAAATAAAGTGTAATGTAGTAATTTTAAATTTTGAGTGTAGCGAAAAATGAATTGGTTTTACGAAGATGTTTATTTTATTTTTTTGGTAGTGTGTATAAAAATTCTACTAGAAATCTTGCTCCGAAATATCAAGAACAGCACCTTTTTTGAAAGGGAATTTTCCTGGGGTGATACTTTAAGGAAGTAATATTTTGATTTTTCAGGAGTTTTACCACTAAATGGGAAAAACATGGTAAATACTTGAAAAATCGAGAAAATAGATACTATATTTTAAACGAATATTATTAAAGATAAAATGCATATGTAATTATTTTATAATAATGTGACACATATATTGTTGACAAAGCAACACTATTAACCGAACTCCGCTTAGAATCGCTTTTCGTTAACAATAGTTAACCGTTGCCTACAGATATACGAGTACATTAAATTTCCCATCTCATCTACAATAGTAGTTCACCTACATGCAATGTATGTCAGTCTTTTTTGCTCTTTCGTCTACCTTTGTAGTTACTATAGTTTGTAATAATGTTATTACGGAAAACGTTGATTATAAGAGTTAAAAAGAAAAAAAGCAATCTTATACAATCTTATACAAAAAGCAATTTTATACAACAAAAAATTGTCAAAAATGTATAATACTTACTGAGTAAAATTAATTCTGCTTACAATGTTGTGTATTTTTGTTTTTAATAAAATTGTTTATAACTCAAACCTAAGTACCTAAGTAAAACTACCCACACTAAATATTTTATATATATATCAGCTAGTTAAGCATCTTTGTTATAATAAAAGTTAATTCTTTTTTAGTATCTTCTCAATCGGTACTCCCAAAGAAATACGTAGGTAAAATGGAAAGGCAAATTTATATGCAAATTAGCTATGTGTACTTCAAAATTTCGAATTTAAGATAATATGTATATTATAAAAATACACAATAAAATAATTTAGCACCTATTAGTGTTAATAAGATTACACCATTTGAACAGAGCGAATAGATTACTGGTATCATTTTCTTAATTTTTTGGGAAAACGAAAACAAAATGTTATCTGTTTATAGTTCGAATATGATTTTATTTTTTAATATTTACATAATATTTTTTTCAAACAAATATAATAAAATAAATTATTATTTTGTAACTATCATTAAATCTGATAAACATAATTACAATGAAACTTTGATATTACCTATTATTTAAATATTATCTATAATTATCTGTGTAGTCATGGAACAATAATATTACCATGAAACAACAATATAATTTACAGACTCGTGAAGTAAACGAATTAAATTATTAAAATATTTGACTAGGTACTGGTTTTATGTCCGTCATACATGACGGATTATAGCGGTCATTGAAATTTCTAAAATGGCTTGTGCTAAATGTAAATTCTGCAAATCTCTAAGGCGAAAACTTGTCTGCATACAAATTTTAATAAAACCGAACGTTTCAATTAACGTTATATTTCGCTGTTAACATTGAAACAATTATTACTACGTTTTAGTACAAAAACTGCTCACTGACTTATAGATATACTGAAATATAACTTATTTTACCTAGGTAAATGATTAAAGATCACTTGACAATAATGCATTTTACGTCAATCGTACTCATCTGATAAAAGTCAACTGCAACGACAAATGCACGCTTGATGTGCAGTTAAAATTTAGAAAACTGGGTGCACTATGATGCGAAGTTATATTGCAGTCGTAATTAATAAAAATAATAAATTATAAATACATGGGTACAGGGTACATCTACAAATTTTTGGTCAAAAGAATGTCACAACCGCTTGTGTCATCCCCTTCTTACCAACGCACGACATAACTAAATTACATTATTTTTTTAGAACATAGATTATGGCTCCGAAATTCTAGTTTATTAAAAAATAACATTTATAAAACTCAAAGCTAATTAAAAAATGCAATATCTAACATGGTTGTAAATTTTTTGAAAATACATTTTTTATTTTTAAACGCTTCGCGTAGCCCTTGAAAATATGTTCATCTTTAAATTTTGTCATTTGTATTTTAACTTTGATTTCAACCTAAATGCCACAAACAACGTTTTAAGTATAAGACGAAATAGAAATCTGTTCTATTACATAAAAGGTTTAACATTTATGAACCGTATTATTATATTTGTAAACTAGGTAGGTTATGTTCAGGTACTCTGGTCGGTGCTTTAAATAGCCTAATAATTATTTCTCTTAGATTTAATACGCGTACGGAGGTATACATTGAAATGTTTGCGTTGTAAATTGTAAATTATGGCGATTAAGAAACGTTCAAGAACCACTCAGCAATTAAACGTTAGTTCATAGTTTATTATCGCACGTTATTTTGGTAGATCACTGTTGTACACATTATGTTGCAATAAATAAATATGAGATGAGTCTATCGCGTACAAGCTTTTGTATATGCCATACGCATAGCATATTATTATGTGATCACACGTAACACAAGTGCCAAAAAGACCTGCCTCAGTGTATTATATAATTCCCGAATAAATTTAGATAATATAAACAAATAACGTTTACCGACCGTGCATCATAGTAATAATTAAAAACTATATCACTATACGAAAAATCGTTATCAGCAAAACACTGTTTAAAAATCACCGGAACCATCGTAACCGCCGCCGAGGTATTGAAATAATTGTCGTCCAGATTTGCGTTTAATCATAATGGTCGACATTTAAAAAATGGATACGCTCGACATTATATTCAGTTAGAGTTACAAAAAAAAAAAAAAAATACCTAGAGGCTATAAGAACGCCAAAATGTATAGTTATTAATATGTATATATATATTTTTTTTTTGTATAGATCAATTTTATGTATAGTAGCCGTAGTGTAGTAACTAAAAAAAAAAAAATAATAATAATAAAGAGAAAATGTGCGTAAAGGTACTAAAATAAAGCTATTTTTGTTTTTTGTACGTAACAGATTATTTAAATTATAGTTGTATAATTAATTATTTAAAAACCGGAGCTCGCGAATAAAATACAAATGGGTTGCTTTTGGGGGTAACTTAATAGCTAAGGGTCTGATAAATGAGACACGAATGCACGTGAAACATAATAATATAGGTACACAATAACATAATTTATTATGAAATACCGAAGGACCCCCAACTAGCTGCCGGAAAGCGCCAGTAAGATAAATTACAAATAAATAAATAATCGAATTATAAATTTTAAATCGACCATTTCTTGTGCAATTTATTGTACTTAAAAATACATTTTGAAAATGCTCTTCCATTGTATATTTGTTACTATACGATGCAAGTTTCGATCTTCGGAAAAATTCCGAAAAATCATTTGAAAAATAACATTTGTACCAACCTAACCATACAAATTAGTTTCGCGTTATTATTCATCTTCGTAAACTTTTTTAAAAGTACCTACCTATTACATAATATACGATTTGAAAATCTCTTATAACTTCAGGTTCTCACTGAATATACTTTAATTAAAATTAATAGTAATTTTACATTTTAATACTGGCACGACCACGTTTACGTGTCAGTCGAGATTTTTTAACGACCGCAATAGTACCAACTTATTTCTCGCCTATACTGAGTGGTCAAGGAAACCACTTGATTTTGTTTCCTCTTAGTTCCCAAAATTGAAAGTCGTTCTTGAGAAAATCATCATAGAAGTATTTAGGTATCTAAGGCATACTTAGATACCTAATGATAGGTAAATCCAGCACATTTATACAAACGGTGTATCACGAAAATTTGACATAATATTATAATTTATGCACATTCAATAAAAAATTACCAAATTGTTGATATGCAAAACTGCTCTAAAACCTTGACACCGAAATCGATGTTCGAGTAATTACAATTGGATTGTTAATTTTTTACGAATTCCCATCCAGAGCAGTGGTATATTAATGTTTTCAATTTACGATAATAATCTTTAGCGAGAATGTTCTAGAATTTTTAGAACATTAGAGATTTTCGTATTTTTTTTTCGGTTTTTATAGTCAGAGACGCAACAAAAAAAAATACAAAAAGTTAAGCCTTACCATTGAATACACTAGCCATAAAAATTTTACACATACTTTGGTTATATTGAGTCATAAACTCATTAATTATCGACTTCTAAATCTAGACAAATAATTGTCATTGCTTAACAACCAATAACTGTAGTACTAATTAACGATACTCTTCACAGGTATTAGTACTACACGTTTGTAATGAACAAAAACAGATAACTTGCAAAAAATACACCTTGGTTGTTTGAATTAAAAATAAGAACACATACGTGATATTTCATAAACGAAATATTTACTTTATTGGTAACTTGAAATAGGTAACAGCCGTTATGTGTTGTATTTCAGTGGATATTCGTTGCAACCAAGTATACAATAACAAGTAAAATCTTATTTTAATTAAAAATGACAACACATATATTTTAAAGGGAATTTCACGCTATCACTTTCCGTGGGGAAAACAAATGATGTGAGAATATTATCCTCCTCACTAGTATATTCAAGACGCGAATTATGTCCGATCAATTATTTTTTTCAACAGCGAAATTGTGAAGAAAAAATATCGTAACAAATCTTTTACGGACAGCAGACCGTTCAGATGTTTTAAAATAGTTTGTTTTTATTTTATATTTGTTTGAGTATATAGACTATACATATTGCATTATTTATTTTATAGTATCGTAAAGTTTGATTAGATACTTAAAATACAAAATTATATTTTTTTTTTTTATTCGACATAAAGTTGTTTCGAATGAAGGTAAGATAAAAATGAAAAAGAAAAAATAAAAAAATATATATACATACACGACCTAATAGACAAAACGATTCGAAACGAGCAAAAATATACAATTACGTGAGATGTCGAGTTTTCAATTATATTTATATTACAGAATTAATTTTCATCTAACTAGAGAATCTCTTGTATAATACTAATTTGCATATAAATCTACTTCCTAGTGGGTGGGTAGGTAGATAGGTAGGTAGGTAGGTAGGTAGGTAGTTATTATGATTTTATCCCGATGTTATTTGAAAAAAAAAAAAAAAATCGATAATTTTGCTGGTAGCACGTCATCATAGGTATGTATAGGTACATTGTAAATTCAATTCGTATCTTTTTATCAAAACTGGCGGGTATAGTAAATACATAAAATTACGATGTCAATGGTTAAAATTCAAATTACAGACTAACCTAATTTTACCGTTTCTATAATATATACCGCAAGCATAAATTATAATAATATTTCTCGTCAATAATTCGACTTGGTGCGTTTGTACAATACAGGTACTTTCTACATTTTTTTTTTTAACAGGAATAATAATAATAATATGTACAAAGGTTGTTAGTTGGGTATTAGTTATATAACACATAATATAGGTATACACATATTATATAGTATATAGTAGTCGTTATCCGCACATTTTATCAAGACGCGGAAATATGTTGTTTTTGATAATATTTAAAACGACAGCACGCGTTCGCTAGGTACACATAAACTCGGCACATTAAGAAGAAAATAATATTAATTTTAAGTCTGAGTGTAATGCAGTGAAAGTTGTGACTTGTAAATATCAGCGCGCTGTGCGCATCTATTGCTAATGCCGGTAAAAATCGGTTTCTGCTGCGCCGGCAAAAAAATAAAAATGCTTAATCGAAAATGTCAGATGACATTTTAGATTCCGAGTGAAGCGAGTAATGTTTAGCAATGGTTTATTGTTTTTTTTCTGTGGACAAATTTTCTACGGGTAATTTTTTGCTCCGATTTTCAAGTATGGCACTTTTTCTAAAAGTAAATCTGCCTGGGGCGGTACTTTAAGAAAATTATAATTTTGATTTTCCCAGAGGTTTTCATAATAAATGGAAAAACCGACAAAAAACGTAGAAAATATGGGACAGTTTACGAAACTAATGTTTTTATTGTTGTTAATTTTGTTTTGTTTTGTTTTTTTTTTTGTTATAATTCAACGAAAAAATTCGTAGAATTGAAATATTGACAAAAATCTTACATTTTCCTTTTATAGACGTGGCACAATTTTCAAGACGTTTAAGCTATTTTTAAGTTATTTACAGATATTTTAATTTTGCGAGTTTTTTTGCGTAGTATTTATTCGGCGCAATGTTCGGTACTCTGTGAATTAAATTGGTATACCAAAAAGAAATGCTAGAAAATTTAACAAAATGTTTATTATAAGTTGTACTTAGTGGTCAACAAGAAAAACTTGAGTTTAATGTAGTATATATATATAAATTTTTTTATAAGAATTTCAATATCAAATTTCGACGAAAATCTTAAATTTAACAGCCTTTTAAGCATGTATAACCGAATTCCGCTCAGAACCGTTTTTTTTTTTAGCAAAGATTAATCGTTGCGTAAAGATATATATATTAAATTCCCCTCTATATTATAGAATGACGTCTTAATTATTGTTAACGTCTTCTACTATATATAATTCCCCAACTACTCGCCTACCATAGTGGCTCTCCCATCGTGCGAAGTATGCCCGTCTTTTTTAATATTTATTAATTATTGCGATTTAGCATTTGAACGCAAACGTACATGTTTGATTTTTAGGAACTCATTTTCGAATTCCCGATTAACTATCTACAATTTTGTACTAGGTAGTATTGTTTTGATCTCAATTAGGATTTCAGTAAAATGTCCAAAAGGGCTCACAAAGGTTTCTTGAGAAACTCCTTTGATACTCTCTTTTATCCGGATATCCGTCTTGAAATAGTTTTGTATGTTCAATCATGAAATTATAGATATTCAAAATTGTACCATTTTGCCGTATGGGTACCGCGAATTAAGGACCTTAATGTTTATTTGCAGTTCCGATTTTTTAAAACATCGGTTTTATTTACATTGGGTTCCGGTTACAAAGCCGGTTTTTTTGGCTAAGTTTTCAGCCCCTGCTGTGAACACTGGAATACATCAACTCTCGATTATCAAGATAATCACATAGCAACATTTATTTTAAAGCCGTTTCGAAAAGGAAATATTTTTCTAAAAATCAACAGTAACGAGTAAGTATTGTGTATTATGTTATGTACACAATACACATACTTACGGTATACGGGGATAAGGGCAGCATTTTGAAAATATTTAGCAATCGGGATCATTAAACGATATTGTAGCATTTGTAGCGTGCATCGTGCCTGTAGGAAAAAAAAACCAAAATCAAATCTCACTCGAAATCTTCGTTATATTATTTTTATTTGTCGATAGACTGATGCAATATTATCAAACGATCTCGATACGAATAAAAATCCAACGACCTTCAATAATATTTATTTTATGTACACGACCGTTATCACGTACGAGTTAACGTCGTTCGTTAATCAGCTATACACAGTGTTAATTGATCGGCAATAGTAATTATTGTTATTAATCGTTTATGTTTGTTTGTTTTTGTTTTTTTTTTTATTTTAAATTTTTCGTTCGTTACACACTAGGTAGGTGGTCCGTAGCAGAATTATTTCGGCTGAAACATTCCGGGGTGGTCGATTTTTGCAGTTTGTCTCCATTTCTCCTCCCCTCCTCCCTTCATTTCAAACTAGTTACATTTTTTTTTTTTTTTTCCATAGACATGATGTGCACGTTCGAAACACTGCAAATGACCGCAACAGCAGTACAACATGCTTAGAGACACATTCGTTGGGTTATGATTATTGCCAAAATCGATTTTGCCGTCGACGCGTGCCGGCGCTACAATATCTCCGCGTGACCGTGACACAACTACGTAACATCATTATGTTATTATCGTTATTATCATGCAACCGCGTTATATGAGAGAAAAAAAAAGGTAAACAAAACGTTGTATTATTATTATCGTATCGTGTGTGTGTGTGTGTGTGTGCACGCGCGCGCCGGTGCAGTTTATCACGGACTCGGTCACGAGTATCTTCGTGCCCTCCTTCCTACCGCGCTCTTAACAACATTATTATATTCACAGGATAATAATATCATTAATATAAGCGCACGTGCCAAAAAAAAAAAAAAAAAAATAAAATAAAAATCAACCAAAACAATATAATAGTTAGTAATAAAAAAAAAAATAGCTCATACTGAGGACTGGTGAGCAACTGTTGTAGTTGAGTATAAGGTAGGATACATAAAATTATCGGTAAGCAACGATAATGAATTGCTAATGAAAAACGATTTTGAGCTTAGTTCGGTTATACGTGTTTTGAAATGACGCGATATTAACGATTTTCGTCAAAATTTGATGTTTTCGATTATTTCTCCTTTGTCTAACAATTTTATCTATTAAGTACTTATAACAAATAAAAACTAAGTAAAAAAAACTCGCAAATATAAAATGCTTATAAATAGTTCAAAAATCTTACCATGTCTAGAAAATGCTAATGTAATTATTATTCTGTGAAAATGTCGGGTTGCAATTCAGTAAACTTTCCTATATTTTCTACGTTGTTCTCAGGATCTTAAAAATCCTAGAAAATAAAAAAAATTGTTTTATTGGACATTTATTAATTTCGTTTTTAATATGCTGCGGGAGTCGAGTAAGCTGTTTTTTTGGTATTGATTTGAATTTTCAATATTGGTTATTCAGCCAATAAAAAAATGAATGTGAAATGACGTCCCTGATTATTATTACAACTCTGAGCTTAGCTTACTATAACTTAACCATCATCATTCATTGTTTGAAAATCTAATATACCTATATGTGTATAGGTACTTAAACACACAAGTACATTTTGAAATATTATTGTTGAATTCGATATGGTAATCTATAATAGATATATTTTGTATTATATTTATTTAGATAAGAAAAGGATTAAAAAAAAAAAAACAGTAAAAGAACAGTAGTAACATAGTCATAATTATTAAAAAAGGATTAAGCTTATTTCCTTATGATATTAGATAATATACGCGTTGCGCAAGAATTAGTTTTAATCGTACATTTCTCCGTTTAAATATTATTTTAGTGATATTTTGTTACATAAGATAATAATACCATTAAAATTGGAACGTGTATTCGGCTATGTTGCGTGAAGATAAAATAAAAAATATAATATTATGAATTATTTCATATGAAACACGCGTAGTATATTGCGGTGTCATCTAATAGTTGACCATGATATATTGTATTACACGTTATATATTGTATATGATACATTACGCGAATTATTATTATAATGATTATTAGGCGGAAAAAAAAAAAAAGAAACCGTTGCTACATTGAGCTTAAAATTTAGTTACCGTTAAAGCATACAATGTTTCGTAAGTTTCCCGGGTCCAAGTAAACTGGTTAAGTAAGATGGCTGGAAATTCTGCACCACTACTTATCTTCTTTCTGAGTGCTGCATTCGGTGAGCATGTGCATCATTGTGAGAAGACACCCACAAATGACACAGATAGCAGATCTTTTTTTTTTCATTGGATACTGGTGGAGTATTTAAATAGTGATTTCACGTTTTCTTGGGATATTATCGGGGAAGGCCATGGGCGAGTGGATCTTTTTATTTAATACCTAGGTACGAAAAAAAGGGATTGTGACAGTTCCGGAGCAGGCGTGAGCAGTTAAGCAATCCCATCGGTTCATTCGTTGCTTTTTATATCGCTATGGCCGCTGTGATCAATTTACCGGAGAGTTGTATGAGATACAAAATTTGTTTTTAATTCACATTGAAATGTCGGAGGGGTGGAGTTGGTTTTGAAGGATAATAAGACAAGATGGTAAATCGCTGATTTTTGTAACGGAATCGGCTTCAACCTGATGAGTAGCAAATTCAATAGCTTGAAAGATCGCAAGAGCTTCTGCTGTCTAAATGAAACGATTTTAATGTTTTTAATTTTTATACTATATAGTAGCTATTCTAACACGGCTATCAGCAATAGAAGCATTGGTATGGAATATAAACATGGGATTATGGGAGTCAGTTGGTCTCGATAGCTGGGATGAAGGTGAAGGAGAATAAGAAAAGAAGAAAGAGAATATATCAAAAATATTGTTTAGTGGAAATTATTAGTTCAGTAGGTAAACAAAATACTTTAATACAAACTTTTAATTTTGAAGAAAAATTGATTATTATTATTTTTTAACTCTAAAAATAAAAAAATAAAAAGGACAGGCATGCTTCACACGTTAGTGCAGCCTCTGCTGTAGGTGGGAAGTTAGGAATGCAGGCTACAAACGGGAATTAAATATATATCTATAAGCAACGATAAACCATTGCTAACGAAAAAATGATTCTAAATCGAGTTCAGTTGATAATGTTGCTTTATCAATAAAACAATATAATATGGTATTATGCCATATTTTAGTAAAATGATTAAAACAATGTGCGTTTCCATGACAACAATGATTGTTTTAAAAAGTTTAAAATAATAAAAATTATTTATTTATTACTTATTTTTAATCTTTCAATTTTTTATAACCTAAAGAACCAGGTTTTTCTCATTATCTCGAATATTAATGAGAATTTCAAAAAATTACCTTTCTAAAATTCCATCCAGAGAAAATTTCCTTTCAGACAAGATGCTATACTTGATATTTAGAGTATACTTTTTGGTAGAAAAATTGTTCGCATAAAAAAAAAATTAAAAAAAATAGACATTGTAAAACCAATACATTCCTCGTTCCACTTAGAGTCTAAAAGAAATGTATTAAAGAAAAATTGCTTCGTTATAGAAAATGCACATCTAGTAAATGTTTTTTTTTATTGGAAATTGTTGTTTAATTTTTTTTTTTCTTTGGAGAATATCTAAAGAAATTTTATCTTTATATTTTTGCCCCATATAAATAATTAACAATAGTTTTTAGTGATCTAGTTTTTGTTCAGTTTAAGTTTTTATTTTACCCATCAAAGAAAGACTACACGTTTAAACCAAATATAGTGACGTAAATATCTACTTTGTTTCGTGATGTCATTGTGTATAGAGAATTAAACTTAAAAGTCAAAGTACATCACTATATTATTTATTACAAAAATACATCGTCTCGTGTTTTGCAGTTGTTTGAAGTATAATAACAGTATAAAGTGATCTATGTATAATATAATATTTATATAGTATGTAGTGGTAATGTAGTTTTAATTAAAGAGGGAAAAAAATGAAAATGATCATAATCATGATAAAAAAAAAAAAAACCCCTAGTAAATTTCAATCCTTTCAATCCTGTGTGAAAGACGAAAAATTAATAACATTTGTAAAAGATTTTTTTTTATTTTTTGTTTTTTTAACAACAAAATATTTTTCAAAACATTGATTTTTTTTTTCAATTAAGTGTATACCTACTAATTTAACGAAATCAAAAAATTACCGACCATAGGTACCCGTAGAAATTTTTTTGGTAGAGGAGGGTTGCCAAGTTTTTTAATATCTACATAAAATAAATAGCAATATGTAATAACTATTATAATTTATTTAACTATTCCAACAAACCATTTTTTAATATTTTGAGTATATACCGACAAAAGTTTTACTTTTTCTAAGATGGGAAATCACTAGCGACATGTGTTGTCTCTTTCTTATAAACGCACGACATAGCTGTCTTAAAATTAGTATAGATAGCTTACACATTTGCGTTAATCGGGAATAACTGTGAGTTGTTAGGTTTAATATTAGAGCGAGTCGACTTATTATCGAACTTAAAGTTAAGAACATTATATCTCTGCAACTTAATCGAATTTTTTGATATTTAAATTTTGAAATAAAATACTTAGCATCTTTAAATTGTGGTATTTAATTTAAAATTAAAATAAAAAAAAAAAAAACTCGACGTAGTTGTTCAGATTCTTAGCTTTACGTTTGATAATTGGTAAATTTAATCTCATATGCAAATTAACGACAAAAAATATATTCTACTACGCTCGAGCTGCACTCCCTTTACTCTCTATTCTCAATACTACTGCACTTATAAAACGAAAACAGTGGCATCCACTTGATTATTTCTCTTTTTGCACCCGGGTCAGTCGGGTCGCTATTATAAAATATCAAACTACGAATACAAAAAACAAATAATTATAAACTTAAAAAAAAAACAATCTATTGATTATAAACCTGGAAATAAAAATTGAATTTAAGTCGATACCTAGATGAAGCAGTAAATTATATTAACTGTACATTTAGGTATCATATAAAGGCGCATAGCGTATAACAGTATTATTTATTTTTATTTATTGAGACGATTAATGAATTCTATTCGTACTTGACGAATCAATTATTAACTGTTAATGTGTTTCTAAAATTTGTTGAACCGTTCATACACAGTATCTAGTGGCATTATACACTACCTAGTATGATTCGATATTACATTTTTAACGTTGCGGATATTACTATGATGTGCACTTTTAACGATTTGTCGATTAGAAACATTTGTTTTTGCTCAATCGACAGTAGTGGAGGATTTGTGCTAACATCCACTAATAAACCCCCAGCAAGGATGTTGTGGACTGCCGTTTTCTAACCCCTCTATTCGCCGTCTAATCTTCATCTGACCGTGTTACTTTTGATTACATTGTTTATTGTTAATATTGTATTCTCTATATGTACTCATTGGGCTATCAGCCCCCGTACTTTTTGATAAAATAAAACAAACAAATGCACGTTACTATTCCACTATATTATACAGTCGCCATCATTGATTGAATAGAATTCAAAAACGTCGGAGATGGGTCGGTTTTTTTTTAAATATTTTTCTCGTTCTATTTCTATATGGAATTTCACGAACAGCGGAGAACAAGTTTATTTGAATAACCTATATAGTTCTGATAATATACCGTTTTTATACCGTTCTTAGAAAATATCGTTCATTTAATTATTAGACAGGATAGCGAGTGTGTATTTTTATTTTAGTTTTTGTTCGACTTTATAAAGTAAATAGTTTATATTTCATTAATGCCAAAGTTTCTACGAAATTAATAAAAGCAATGTGCGAAGACTTTATAACAGCGGTATACCAATAATAATAATATAGTCTAATAGCGGATTTAATTTAGAAATTGTTTAATGTTTAAAGGAAGTTATACATACACATAAAACATAATTATTATGAATATATAAATTTAAAAAAAAAAAAAAAAAAACATCTTTGCGGGAAATTTTGTTTAACTTTAATTAAAAAATATTACACTCGGATGATACGAAATTGAGTTTACCTACCCTCTTCGAGGTTTTCGGGGGAAACTTTTTATTATGGCTCTATTCGTGTATATATGCACACAAGAGTTAATAATTTGTGTTTTTATACGTAGTATAATAATAATGTTTCACTTTGCACATAATTTTTCGTTTCGTTTCCTTGTTATTTTTTTTTTTTCTACGTTATTTCTTTCGTTTCATATATTTTCAATCAAAATACTATAATACCATACATCGCTTTTCTTTGATGAATTTCATACAATGAGTTCTTTTTCAGTCTTTGATATTATATTATTTTGTCTCGTTCCACTTCAATCTCGTTGCAAAGACTGCGCAGTGTGTATTGCGCACAGTTCTTGTATAATGTTTTTTGGTTTTTAATTGTACATTTCACGCTCATTAGTTATTAGTTTATTATCTTAGTTTAATTGTAAAATACGCGCGTGGTGCTTGCACGTCAAAATAAATATTTGACAATAGGTACTGCAGCGAATTCGCAATTGTCGACAAAAATGAAAAAAAAAACAAATAAAATGCGTAGGTAGGTTAGATCTCACTAGATATAGTGAAATTACGTTAGGTGCCTACAATAAAATATTACGCTAAAATTGTTTTACCGAATAATATTCAACACGTTCGATTTGAAATAAATCGATTTCACGGTTTCGGTGCCTTTGTGACCTGTTCCCGTATAATATTGTAATCTATTCGTTCGTTCGTTCGTTTATTCGTACGAAAATTATTACGGTTCGCCACAGTAAAATTATTATTATTATACGGCCTATAATATACTCTATACGAGTACGACTGTAAGCACTGGTATATTTGACTGGAAATTATATAGACAATTTAAAAATTGTTCTAAAAAAAAAAAAAAAAAATAAACGGGGTAAATTAATACGTCGGTAATTATTATTAATTGTCACAATCTGCAATTTATTTTTTGAGATTAGTAATAGCTGCGGTATACTTACATCGAGTGTATTATATTATATTTTATCGGACTTATAAGCAGCTGAAGTATATAATAATGTACGGTATTATCTATGAGTTTACACTTATATTAGGTAATGTACAAATTATTATATTTTAATAACACACATTGGTTGGGTAATATTATAAATTACATAATCGATGGTTATTTTCTTTGGATACTCGCGAATAAAAATAAAAATGTAATTTAATAAGCTGCGTATGCGTTTTCAATTTATTTGGTAGATAAATTACGGATTCGCGGTGATTAATTTTTTGAGTGTAATATCCGTGACGTGGGTGCCTATCGTACGCGTTCCCGCGTCAAAAACGCATATTTTTTCTGATCTTATCGATTTTATTTAAAATCACAATATTAACACTAATAAATAACCATATTATATTAATAGCATATTGAGTAGTATTAGTGTATTACTAAATGTATTATTGCAAATCTCATGGCCGAAATACAAATTTACGATTGTTTAATATATATGCGTTTATGCATTTACACATTTATAATATTAAATTATTATTCGAATTTAAAAATCGTTTACCAATAAAAATGATAATTATTTTCGATTTACGCTAAGTAACGTCGTGTACTGCCACAACGATCGTTTAACGAAATCAATTATAAATGTTTTTCCGTAAAATATTAGCAGTAGGTTTACTACCTATTGCTTATTTTCAAAACTGGCGTATTTTTAAATTACTCTGGTGGGAAATACAAAGTTCAACTAATGTTGACGAAAATACTATAAACACTCGTTTACTCTTTTAACTATCGAAGACAAAATTACGAAATTCTAAATTTCTAAAACTAACAGAAAATCTACGCTATTATCTAGGATGTTATTGTATTGCGTTGTCCGGTCGACATATTTGCGAAGACCTAATCAGTTACCACCATAAATGAAATGTTAATTCGGGCGTGTTAATTCAAATTGGCTTGTATAGACTTTCATAACTGGCGAGGCAAAATATAAAATTAGTATAATACTGTATAAGTTCTCCTGTTCTCCGAACTATAAACGTATTAACCTTAAATTGATTTATTTTTTCAAAAATCATGATCCATAGCACTTGTTCTAAATTTAAAAATTGGTACAATTATATATTAGTCGCATGCAATTTTGTGACAGTTAAATAATTTAACTCAACTAAAACATGATAGTTACCTAATAATTGTTACAACTAATTTCCAATAAATATATGTGAAATTTGTCTACTATAAATTGTAAATGATGTTAAAAATAACGCTGTAGACTACAACGTAGTGCATTAGTTGTATGAGTATATAATTGTATTGATATTATAAGATGATTCTTGTTTAATAAATTAATTTATTAATTTATACATATTAAACGGGTAAAAACTCTTTTATGAGATACAGCGAGGGAGAGTAAATTATAATAGGAATTTAGTATCATTTCAGTTTAACCAATATTATAACACTAATTAAAAATTCAACTAATGAAAATAACAGATAAATGTTGTCAATGAGTCGTTTAATCGTTATTGTTTCATTATGATTGAATCCATTACAAGTGCAGCTAATAACCGGAATGGTAACAATCGTTTTTTATAGCTTGATATACATTTATAAACACTGTAAGTATTATCTCTTTCGTTTTTATCCAACCATTCTATTCAATCAAGACGTTTAGTTTCGCTGCTTATTTAAGTATAGATTCATTGGATTTTAATAAACAAATCTCAGCTTCTAACTTATTTTGATTCAACTCGAACACCTGAATTAAATTCGAAATATCTTCATTATTACCAATACTGTTTATTGAGTATTTGAATTTTGAATTGTCTCTTGATTGAACTTAACCTCTATGTCATTAATCATTTTATCCAGCGTTAATGTTTGACAATAAACTCGTTTACGAAATTACAATAGATACTAAATTAAAAAAAAACGAAAATAATTTCTTGAATCTAGTCTATGATCTCGACGGGGAGACAGCTGTTCACCCTGCTCCCCCGTAGACACGCCAGTGAACCCCGGTACAATCATCGTTTTGAATCGAATGAATCATTTTAAATAACCCTGTTCCTCTGTTCCTACAATAACGTAACCGTTGTAGTATTGTATACAAATAATATATTATGATAATAATATTATACACGGCCGTGTCTGGAAAACCGCGAATTTCGTTCCGGTGGGTTCCACCTGTTGCAATTTGTTGTTGTTGTTGTTGTTGCTGCTGCTGCTGTTGCTGCTGCAGAAGGATTCGGCTTTGTGAATGATGCGGCGGCGGTGTGCGCGTGTTGTTGCCGAAAAGGGATACGGTTTTTTCGCCGACATCGCCACCTCCGTCGCTAATACCACCGCCACCCCCGCGTCCCTTTTACCGCAGTCTCGATGAGACTATCATCGTCTGGTATAGACCCGAAATTTCGAAGTCGCGAGAAAAAAAAAAACCGAATATAAACCACAACGCCCGCCGCCATCGCCGCCACCGTCCGATCCCAAAGGCCGTTAACCCCTTTTACCGTCCCGACCGTCGAGACACTGTACCGCTAATGCTGCTGTATCAGATGTTATATCGCTGTATTATATATATATATATATATATTGTCGACGCGAAAGAACATTTTCCGCGAGCATCTCATTAGGCACGTCTTTACGACACGACAACGACGATATCGTTGTATAATCCAAAAAATCAAATACAACTGGGTAGCATAAACACGCAGACAGCTTTCGCTACTGTTTTTAAATAATTTATTGCAGCCCGTGAGATGTCTGTCGAAATTGTACTATTAAAATACATTACTACGTGTACTATTTACATTCAAATCCAACCGCCAATGACCGAACCCTACGAGTTTCGCTCAAATCGCACTTGTTTATACGGCCGCCGTTTAAACTCCTACGCGAATAACGTTTTTACCGGAATTTGAAATATAGCGTAATCTCTTACGCGGGCCCGTTTTACCTAAACTAAAGAAAGACGGTGCAATTTCCTACGTGGAAAAAGTTCTCGGGATAAGTTACGCTTATTGCATGTACAACGCATTTGTTCTACTACGAATAGGTAGCGTTTTCATACCTCTGGAGATAATATATTTTAAATCCGTTATTGGATATTATGTATTAATGTATTATAACATGCAAGACCGATATTAATTAAAAAAAAAAAATAATATTACTGATTTTATAACAGAAGAAAACCAAAGAGTTGATACTGAGGATGTGTTTGCCACTGTTGTAAGCGGTAAGTTTGAAAGGTAGTATACATACATGTATTAATTTTATATCAATAAACGATTCGGTTATGCGTTATTTGTATTTCAGTATTTTTAACGATTTTTGATAACATTTGATCTTAGTATACACTCATAAAAAAAAATGACTTCAAACTGCATGGCACATGTCGCATATCAAATTCCATACGTAGAAACAATTAATATAAGTATATGTCAAAAGTAATGTCTTTACTATTATTTTTAACGGAATCACAATAAAAAAACTAAATTGAAAATAATGTGACTGTTATTTCTGTAAACTTTTCGTTTTCCCAAAGTTTTTTCACGGGTTAAAGTCGGGTTTTATCCAATTTTCAAAAAAACAATTCGCTTTTCGACTTAACTACCCATCTATTAGATAAAATCTCCTTTTAGAACATATAGCAGAAAAGATTAATGGAACAAATTTAAATGAATGAAATTGTTAACACCGTAAATTTAACGTCTTTTTCCAGGTTTTCACAATTATTATGAAAATGGATAGAAAATAATAACACGACCTTCTTACTCACCAACTAGATATTTATTTCTCACCAACACAATAAGTCTCTTGTCACTTTTTGATTGATGATCATATATTATCATAGTAAAACCAATACATTCCTCGTTATGTTCAGAATCTAAAAATATACTTTAGATCATGCACTTTACCATTTTCCATTTAAATTCACTGCGTCGTGTCGTTTTGATGTATTTTAATATTCATTCATTGTAGACCCAACAAAAACCGACCCTGGGAAGATTCCAGCTGGCGATGGTTGGGTATAGGGTGAGAATAGATATCGCAGATGTCTACTAGTCAATAGAATTGTAAAATGTAATAGATCGGAATAGACGTAGGAACTCATTGATGGAAACGTGCAAAAGGAATGCCTTTTGCACGCTTTGACATTGACAGCTTGTCTAGCATTAACAAAACAAATTATTGTAAAACGAGTAGGACTAAATCGATAATTCCCTTGTTCGTTTTTAAATTCTATAAACTAGTTTTTCATTACAAATCAATTTTTTTTTAATTCTGCCACTAGATTACCAAACTAGGTTCAGGTTCTAATCTTTTTCAAGAATCAAAATAAGATATAATGTACACAACAACAGAACCGTCTAAAAAATAAAGGGTTGTTTAAGTGCGATTTTGCTAGTTTAAAATGTTTATTCTACCGTTATAACTTAATGGAATTCCATAAAATAATGCGAATTTAATTTGTTCTTATAGTGTCTATATCATCGTTCATACTAATCTTACTACTCGATGAATAATCCAATTAAAATTTTATAATTTGAATAAATTTTAAAGTATAGGTACTCGAAATTAGTTTTGAAACTAGTATGGTCCAATTAACACTTAATATTCTTTATTGTATTCTTGATGTTTTTACAATATTTAAAAAACACGTAAAATAATTATACAATCTCTAAAACTACTCTTAAATCAAATATTAGACATTTTATTTTAAGATTATAATATTATGTACTTATTATTTATATGAATTCGTTATTTTGTCGTTTGGTTGTATTTTTTATTGTATTGTCATTGTTAGTTCTAATGGAAGTATTATTGCTAATTATAAATTAATTATTCAGCAAAATTTCATTTTTCTGTGTTTCATACAAAACATTTGTTTCCAGCATCGGAGTATTATATTATTACGGTTAAGAAAATATTGTTATTATACGGGGTCTTTCAAATTGCATGTTACAATCAGATTGTCCATGAAATACTTACTGTTTTAAAAAAATGATAAAAATGTTTTAGAATTATACGTTCTATCAAATGTTACATTTGTCCTTATTTTTGTCTTTCAAAGTATTTCATGGAAAATTTAACCGTAACATAAAATTGCGAAGACCCTGTATACAGCTGCTTACATTTTGTTTTAGATATCAACCTAATCAACACTTCAACTACCTATGTTAGGTTAGGTTAGTAAAATTGTTCAGGGGTCATTGGCTTCGCCGGCCCCTACCTAGCGTACTATAAAAACGTCGTGGGAACGTGCGACGATTTTACGAGTGCGCAGGATAAAATATTTGGTATATTACACGGTGGTGTTGCGTGACGTGAAACTCTATCTAAATTAAAGATACAATTGCAAAAACAACTGTTATAATATTCATTATCCGATACTGTTAAACAATCATGACCGGCCCGCGTAATTACAGACCCCGTCCGAGTTCGGCCCAAGCGAAAACGTAACTAAGAATCGATTTTAAGAGTTTTACAGGAGGTTTTATGGATTTTTGCAGAAGACAAGCTACTTGATGGACCGAACCTGGTACTGTCGCAAAGAAGTCGCAGTGTCCCGAGCTGAGTGTAAACCTGAAAAACGTATAGGCTAGTCGACGAAAAACATCAGCGGGCCGCAGAACACTAATTACCGCTTGGGCCGAACTCGAATACGGTCTGCAAATACGCGGCCGGGCCAATTGTAACAGTGATTAATGAGTTCGGTGATGGTTTTTTTTTTTTTTTTTTTCTGTAAAAATTGTTATCGCGCGAATAATGCGAGTAATAATATTATTATTATTATTATTATTATTATTATTATTGCTGTGCGCACTTAATGCCGTTATGGCGATTATTCAGCCGCGGCTATTATAATATAATATTATTATATTGGTCGGTAAGTATAATATTGTTGCACTTATCGTACATTCGTATGCGTATAATAGAGAGACTGTCACACGATACGTAATTCGTTTTATTGTCGTTCGTATTATGTTACGTCCTAACAATGTTATCACGAATTGTTATGATAATATAATGTTATATAGGCACCATCATGTTCGGTGCAGAAGCTAGGATTTGTCCAAGTAGGCAGTTAGTAAATTTGGAAATTCTGTCGTACACAACAAACGTGTATACCGGCGGGCGGATCAATTTTTAATTTTAATATTTTCGTAATCAAACACATTACTGTTGTACATTTGAATTACCTAAGTATATTATTTCACAGTGCAACAACAAGGTGATATTAAGTTTTATATGTTGATTTTACAAGTTAAAATACAGGTTTTAAACTAGATCAGCGGTAAATAGTTATATCTTGAATCAGTAGGAGTTCTATCAGAATATATATTTTATAAACGTTTAAAACAGATTTTTTTTTTTTTTTTTAAATTTTTTGATCCTACTGAACAATTGTATAAATTGGAAATATCCTGTTGTTCTTCCGAGGTCTTCAATTATTATTCATTAGTTTACTATGTATAGGTACCTATTAATTTGACCGCCTTCGTGTCATATTCGTCATGTTATTCGTATATGTAGGTTTTATTTCAAACGAGAAAATTTAACATAAAACCGTTGATTTTTCTGACTAAAAAGAAATGAAGTATAAGAATAGTAATAGATGAACAGGGTTTCTTACAGAAATTTAATGCTGATTTTTTAAATTTAAAAGTAAAAAAAATGTTACTATTATATGTAATGGTAGTCATAAAAGTACACATACTAATATAATGACATACGATTAACATTTTTCACGAAATCGAGAATAAACGATATATTTTAATAAATTTTATAGATGATGTTTGTGCCTTGGGAAATTTTTGAGACAGAAAAAAAATATGCTATAATGGGACCAAAATCGAATTTGGTTTTGATAATTTAATGAATCTATTAAAAAAAATATATATATTTATACGTTTTTTGCGAATGCACGTTCAATTAGAGTTGACAAGTATTGAAAATAGTCTCAAAAAATGTTTTTATTAGAATCCACGATCTTTCTAAATATCTAATTTGTTTAATAGTCAAGTTATTTTTTCCACCGAAATACTTCAACTTTACTTAATGGGAAATCGTATGGATTCAAAAAAATAAAATTCCATTTGAAATTCATAACATTATTATTTTTGTTCTGTTTTTCATACTAGGTAAATTAACTTTAATAGGTCAGACATTTTGAGTAATGGGCCGGTTTTCTTTTAAACATACACTCGAGTTCAAACTTAATCTTGAACACAAAGTTTAATTAATTAAAAAAAACAATTATCAAATATAAACGGTTAAATCGAAATTTAATTCAATCATTTATAATGGGACAGAAAACATTTTTAACGATATTTGATATATATCTCGGAGATTTGTTTTTTTTTTTTTTCGTTTTGTTTCTTTGTCAGACAATAAAAACCCCCACAAAACCATTTATAAATGTTTATTTCGTAGAAAAATAAATAAAACGCAATTTCTGCAGTTTGTTCGCCTGTGATGGAAATCCTATTTACATATAATTTTAATAATAATTTGTTTTTTTTATTATTATCATTATTATTATTTATTATTATTTATTATTATTATTATTATTATTGTTATTATTATTATTATTATTATTATTATTATTATTATTCAGAGTTCTTTATTCTTTCAATGCGATTCTAAATAATAATAATAAAAAAAAATAAAAAAAAATAAATAACATAATACAATAAAATGGTTTATTATGGTAGTGTATACAAATATATAGGTACCTACTTACTTAATTGGATGTTTTATTATTTATGTTTCGAAATATTTTTGTAATAATAATATTTATATAAATAAAAAATACGAAAAAAAAAAAAAGCATCCCGTGTTTACTTAATTTTCACGATTGTACCGCTATTTTAGAATAATTCATATTTTATATACAACACATAATATTATAATTATTATTATTATGCATGAAATCTCATAAAAATGTCAATACATATTGGTATTTCAATTACGTATTTCAACCTGTCTCACAATAGGCTCTTTTTATAACGGACAGTAATATTTATCCCCGTGAGAATAATAACGGAAGGTTTTACAGTTAAACTATGTAAGCCAACGAATTCGTACATGAGACCGGTCACTCATTTATCACTGAAAATGATTGCGCGATCAATGTAGATACAAATATGTTATGTACTATTCACCCATCTTATTCAAAAACCGTCATTCTGTTGCATTGATTCTGAGTCTGTTGTTTTTCGGCTGTAACGGGACCTGTTGTTACTGCGGGAATTGTTCAATTTAAAATAGAAAGAAATCATTAGGTGCGAAGACCGACATTATTGTTACAGCGAATTATCTATTCGTAAACTTGCTAAAAAAAATTCGGCATCGGAAAACGTAGGTTCCCAGCCGAATGATTTTGGATTTGTCTAATTGATTTAAAAACATTAAAACGGACAACTGTATATAACGGACACTCACGAGACCTTAAAATACGTCCATTATAGACGGGTTTCAGAAAAACAAAAATAAAATAATAAATAAATAAACATCATTATAAAACCAGTACACTCGCTCCACTCAGAATCTAAAATTTAATTTCGTTGTCGTTTTATAAACTTATATTATATTATAAGATTACTGATACATTCGTTGTATAATATGTATGATTTATTATATATGGTTTTTTTTTTTCTTTGTAATACGTTCAAAGTTAAAATTTACTTTATCTTTTTACTCACTAATGCCCGCTCGTGATAACGTAATAATAATACAAATAACGATAAACACAGAAATAAAACCAAACAAATATCAATTTATAAACGACTTATACATTCGAAAGCACTTTACTTATAATAAGTTTATATTTGTGAAACTTTTGACGACAAAGAAAAGAACTCAAATATACCGAATTTATTTTGACGATGTACGCATATAATATATTGCGCTCCTTGATCGACGTTGTACGTTTTAAGATGATGAAACGACGGCTACCGAGTACAGTTTCGTTTTTTGGATATTTTTTTTAAAAGGATCGATTTCTTTTTTACTAGCTATATATATTGAAAAACGCAACATTCTCTATCATAATAAACAAAACATCCATTGTATATCCACTCAAACAAAGCTTTTCGCCGACATCATTATAATACATCCAAAATGATTCACAAAGCTTGCTCATCCCATTTTTTTGCAGGTTAAATTTTGCATACATTTAGATTTTAATTTTTGGAATTTTTTAGTTAAAGCCGATAAATTCGAATACTTAGATTTAAAAAGTATCCTATGGCGATACCAAATTTGGTTTTTTAAATGAGAACTTATAATAAAAATTCCATAAATAGACTGCGTGTTACTTTAAATACATTTTAGTGGCAAAAATTTTGATTTTCGTCAACCCGTTAACGATATATTCTACTTTTAAGTTTAGGTAGGGGAGAGTAATGGAGTACTAAAAAAACGACGTGCGCCGTGCCACCACACAAATGATACTTAAATAAACTTAAAAGTGGAATATCTCGTTAGCGGATTAACGGAAATCAAAAATGTCAACACTAAAATGTATTTAAATTAATATTCCATCTATTTATGGAGCTTTTAATATAGGTTCTCATTTGAAAAACTAAAGTGTGTATCACTACTAAAATGTTGTGAAAAATCTAAGTATTCGTTTCGACTTTAACCAAACTTAAAAATTTCAAATATCAGAATTGGAATAAATGCCCAATTTAACTAAAAAAAAAAAAAAATATGTTGAATGAATCATCCTGTGATCTGTATATAAGTAGGTAAATAAAAAAATTAATCGTTTATAATATAAAACATTGTTACACAAAATGTTGCACGCGGTATTAAATAATAATAATACTGAAAAAGGGTCCAAAACGTAACGTAGCTTATAACTTCACTATTAATTACTATTTGTTTTTAATTAATGTCACGTTGAATTTAAATGAATTAATCTATATTTTACGCAATCAGAAAAGTTTATAAATTAGGTAGGTACCGTTCAATTTGTTTATGACCGCAAGTTACGTGAATGGAGTTGATTAAAAATTATAATTAAAATTATAATATAGACGGAATTCTCTAGTTCGAAACGTGTTATTGTTATTTAGTACCTAGGTGAAATGTTGTTCTTGTTTCGTAATATTTATGAGGTATTTAATTCGTAATTGAAATTATTTTTAAGCGATTTCATGACTCAGAGAAAATCATTTATTTTTACAGTAAATCGTGATGAAATATTTTCATTAATTCAACAAATATTATTATATGATATTTCTTTACCTATGAGGCCAACAAAATTCGGGAGATCCGACACACCGATGAAACAAAAATGACCTTTTATGGAGGTTTATGGAGCTTAGCACTAGCTTCTATTTTTTTGTAATTGTACAATTTCGATCAAACAAGGTAGGAGACTACAAAGTAAATATCAACTATGTAAAATGTGATACAACTTTTAATGTTTGATTAGGTATCATATGGATTTTCCTTATTTAAAAATTTAAAAATCCAAAAATTTTAGATTCTGAGTAGAGCGAGGAATGTATTGGTTTTAAAATTATGTTTTTTTTTTTTTAAATTTTTTTTTATGTGGACACTTTTTTACCAGAAAGCATAATCTGATTATCAAGTATAGAACATTTTCTGAAAGGAAATTTTCTCTGGGAGGTAATTTTTTGAAATTCTTATTTATATTCGAAATAGCGAGGAAATCCCTTGGTCTTTAGATTAGAAAAGATTGAAAGATTTAAAATAAGGTTGTCATGGGCAACCGTCTTTATATATTTTTTGTTATTATTAAGATTTTATTCTTTAAATCTTTTTTAAACAATTATTGTTGTCTTGGAAACGCATATTGTTGTAATAATTTTACTATAATGTGATATATACCATAAATTGTATTGTTGACAAAGCAACACTATCAACTGAACTTCGCTTAGAATCTTTTTCTCGTTAGCAATGGTTTATCGTTGCTTACAGATATACATTAAATTCTTTCTGTATCCTATCTTCCCAATTGCCCACCTACAATAGTGGTTGCACACACGTGCGAAATATGTTCGTTTTTTTTTTTTTTTTTTTAAATTTTTAGTATGCAATTAATTCGACTAAGTTCTATGCTAAAATTAATACAATTATTAAGTTTCTATATGCAGACCAACCTAGATTATTCTCTAAATATTGGTGTTATGCATACAATATTAAACAATACAAATCGAATATTTTACAGCCATATAGAATTATCCATTGTGATTATTTTCCTCAATAATTATTATTTATGAACGATGGGGTGTTATAGATGTAACAAACTTCCCCCTCCTAACCTCTTTTTTTTATTGCGGGTAATAAAATGGATAAAGATAAATTATTTTAATAATATGGCTTTCCATAGTTATGTAAATTTCAAAATAATGTTTTATAAATTTATTATTTTATACAAATTATATTATAATATCAAAGATTTATTATCCATTTAACAAATAAACTATAATAGTGGATTATTATAGTTATTTGTTATCGACGGTTATCGATATAATCAACAACGGTTAAAATTTGTCCATCGAGATAGATAAGAATATTGTCATCTATCTCAGTGTGTTTTCTTAAATCTGTTCAAAATATTAAATTGTTAGTGATATTGATTTACTATAATAATTAAAAAAAATATTTTACATTTTCTTCTATAAAATGTTGACATTATTTTTCATAAGACCTTCTTTCTGAAATTCCTGGTTACCCACCTGTGTATACAAGTGAAATTAATTTGAAATATTAAAATAATAAAATCATCATATAAGTCGTAGGACACTTAAACTATACGTCTCACCACCCAAACTCAATGAACAATTTCAGTCCACAAAAATTCCTTCACACCGCCATAATATTATTTTGACTTAACAACATTGAGTGTAAGAATCGCAAAAGTAACAACAACAAAAAAAAGTAACGTAAGTTTATAAAATGAAAAACAGAAACACGAATTTTACTAAAATACAGTTTAATTTGATTTTATATCCGTTACTAATAGTAATCCATTATACCAAATAAGCAAGATAAATTATTTTATCTACTATTTTAATTTTTTTTTTTTTGATTTCTCAGTTAGTATTAATTATTATTTATTTTCTTCGATCTATATATTTTTATGATCCACTTA
Source organism: Cinara cedri (assembly GCA_902439185.1). NCBI lineage: Eukaryota > Metazoa > Arthropoda > Insecta > Hemiptera > Aphididae > Cinara > Cinara cedri. The sequence continues at coordinate 2,039,090 of CABPRJ010000949.1, forward strand.
ATTTTTAAATTACTATTTGATAATTATTACAATTATTAATGTTGTTTAAATATAGTTAGTTAATAACTATTAGTTATAGTCCTATAATTTATAGTATTTAGACACCTACTGAATAATATTTATCGAAAACGTAAAAATATTATGGAAGTATAATAATGATAACCACGAATAGAAAATATCTTTAACAAATTATAATAAATGATGCTGAATTAAAAGCACCATATAATATTCTATATACATATTTTTATGTTATTATTTTCTATTTTGTATAATATGAATACTTTTATTTTGGACTAGTTTATTTTTATTATTAGGTTATATAATACTTACCTACAGCTTTAGCTATAACACAGACATTTCTTTTGAAATATATAAATATCTATTCATTTTTACCCATATGTATTATTTTCTGAGAATATTTTAGATATATTTTAGCTTTTACATTAATTATTACACACACTTCAGGATTCTTCGTTATTTGTTATCTATATTTTAGGTTTTCCGTGTTTGCCTTTATATCAAATTTAATTATTTTTTTTATTAAAATATTTTATCTAAGGGATATAAATTATTATTTATGAAAAAGGTTAGGTGAGTAGGTAGTAATGATACAGTTTTGAGTTATTTTCTTTTTTTACATGAAAATTTAATTTAAGAAAGGACAAAGAACATTAATTTTTGAAAGAAATAAATTCAAAGTAACAGTTTACGTCATTCGGTGTAGCTATTATTTACGTTTGCTGTAATATAATGGCGCTGAAAATACTGAAAATATTCATTACGAAATAAAAATATAATTTAAAATCAACTGATTCCCCATTTAGATTCAATGTTTTAGTTAGACGAACTTTAGATTAAAATCCAGATCAGTTGATTTAATGATTTCATTAAATTATTTATGCTTTCCGTAACACTTTTAGACAAATAATAAATTATTCAGATTTAAGCAATAAATGAAAATTATATTGATTATATTTTCCGGAATGAAATTTCTACCCTTAAAATAAATAATTACATTAATTAATTAACACACGAGCTTTTAACAAAGATGAATATTATTGATACACAAAGTTTATATGTTTAAAATGTATTTTAATATACATTTTTGTTATAAAAAACGTTGCGATTTGTGGTGAAAATACTGTAATTATTTAAACTGCAAAGAAAAAAATACTTTTTATTTAGTGAAACGTTAAAAAAAAATAATGAAAATAATAATTTGTATAGTTATAAATACTCAAAGTAAAGTGCATATTTAAATTAGTACGTTAAAAGTATTATAAATAATCAACATAAACCTAAGATAAATGTAGAAAATGTCAGACGTATTACAACTAGACCAGGAATAGCAGCCGTTTACAAGTAATACATTGAACTTAACATATGTGTAGGAGAGACAGAGAACACGCGGTTATTCATGGCAGAAAATATATTCACAAGTTTTTTTATATACGTATATACTCTATAATATAAGCGTACAAATACCAGTATTTGAATCGGAAAAATTAAAGAATATGTACTAGGTGACTTAAAAAAAGTAGTATCCCTTTTAATGTGTCTATTCAAACTAACTCGTGGAGTGGCTTTATTTCCCACACACCCCCTCACGACAAATTTTAAAAATATACAATAATCAAATATTTCCACTACAATATCGTATCACAGATAACCCTTTACTGCTTTGCCCCTCCCCCAAACATCAACATATTTTATAACATACAACAATTAAAAAAAACCATTTGGTTTAATTTAAAATTAAAAACAAATATTAAGTAAGTATACATATACATATAAAAATATAATACATATATAAAAAAAAAAAATCTTTATTTTATAAACGTATAAATATAGATATGAATATTCAGTGTCTTGTTCATTTCTTTTTGGACATCTTGTTTCTTCTGTACTTCTTTTACCAAGTTTAATTTTACTCTATACGTACCGTCTGGTTTAAACAATATAATTGGAAATGCAGCACTTCTAATAAATACTAATGATGCTATGTGTTCAGATGTTAAAGTATTCTGTAATGTACCGGTGGTATGCCGTTGTTATATTAAATTTTAACATAGGTGAATTTTCGTTTTAATACAGTATTCTTTGTTTCAATCACAAATTTTAAAATACACAACTATACAAATAGTTATTTTACAGATAAATACATTCAGTTTACAATATATAGGGATTTATAGTTGCGGGATACGCGGATTTGAGTTCTACAAAGGTTTATTAGTTGATATTTTAAACGTTCTAAGTGCAATGGCATGCGTCGTGCGATATACTTTATAGTTTATTTAAGTCTTGCTGTTAAAGAAGTGAAAGCATAATACAAAAGTGTTAATAACCATACTAAATGAATGATATATAATAAATAATAAATGATAGCTGATAATATTACAAATTGAATGGTACTAAACGGGTGATGTGACTATGATTTAAGGAACCAAGGTTTTTGGAGATAAGTATTTAATTGAGTGAATAATGAATGACTTCAACAGAAACTAGTTGTATGGGATGAGAATCTTGGTCTCTCTCTTAACATTCCCAAATGTTCCACAATAACGTTTACCCACCTCCGATCACCTATACTCTTCTCCTACAATATTAACAATATCCCTGTCAAGTGTCCTGGTGAGTCATTCGTGACTTTGGATTTACTCTAACTCGTAACCTCTCCCCAAACAAACACATAGGAATAATTTGTTGCAAGGCACTCAAGGTTCTTGGTTTTATTTTTCGTTCCTTCCAACTATTACACCTAGTCCTGCCTCTCAAAATCCTCTACTGCGCGTTAGTAAGGTCCATTATTCAGGAGAGCAGCGTGCTATTAGATCAAGAAATCTTTTTCTAGTGAAATTGAACACATTTTAAGTTCGTGTACATTCTTAGATGATTGGTGATAAATTGCATATTATTTTTCTATCAATAATTGGAAGTGGTTTATTCCATTAATTTCTTTCAATATATCATGTGTGACTAATTCTATTATGATAATACATAGTATAATATAGACTTTGGTAAAATCCAAAAAAATGCTTCCTCAATAATGGTCATATTATCACAACTTTGTGATTTATCATTTTTGGTCTAGTTACATCAGAAATATATAAACATATAGTAAATTAGATTGCTCAATGTCAAGTATCGTACCTAAGTCTTTCTTACGGGGAGGGGGGGAGGCCGAAATATATTTTTACCAACTTTTAAAATAGACAATTTTTTAAAAAAGCAACGTTAAGCAAAAAAATATTTTAATATCTGTAATATCTATGGATTTGACCGAGTTATTATTATTATAATTACTTCAAGAAAAAAAAATTCAAAATAATTGTAAACTAAACAAAATTGTAACACTGAAAACAAATTACAATACACACATATAACTATTAGGGCCATGGGGGGTATGGGCGAATGCCCCCACCCCCTCGTCTGCCTCCACAGGTACGCCACTGTATCACACCAATGCTTTGGGTGGAAACCGCCTTATAATATTTTTATACCGTGATAAATATTGAGTCTGACTTTCTACCCATTGTTGCCACGGTGCTTAAGTATGTAAGAGAATAATGGAATCATTAAAATAGAAAGTTTGATCGAGAACATTAAAAATAGATTTAGTATTATAATAATGAAATAAATATTGATGATGATTATTATTATTATAGTTGAAATAGTAATAATAACGATGAAAACTGCAACAAGGGTACAAAGGGATCATTAAAACTGAAAGTTTGGTCGATTCTATTTATAATCGTCTTGACTAAACTTTATGAATGAATCGTTATCAATATGCATTATTATTATATAATAAACTAAAAATCTATGAATAGTCTTCACGACTAACCTTTTTAATTTAATAATCCCTTTGTTCCCTTATTATAGTTTTAATTTTTGTTATAATAATATTAATATAATGAAAAAATCTATTAATAGTCGTCTTCTCAACAAAACTTTCTATTTTGATGGTCACTTTATTCCCTTGTTATAATTTTCATTATTGTTATTATTATTATTACATAATACTTAATGTATGTATGATATTGATAATAATATTATCAAATTGTAATCGAAAAACCGAGGGGGTTATTGATGGTCCGTCGACGTCGAATCAGTACGATGTGTCGATGGAACGGTGATACGGCAGTAAATCGGTGCGGTGCGCGATGGAACTAAAAAAATTAACAGAATAAATTATGAAATGGAATCAATTATCGAATACAAAAAATCTAATTATAAAAAATAACAAAATGTATCCGAACAATATTTAGTTTATAAACAAATATTCGGCTTTGCTTTTTGGATCCATTTTCATAGGTATAACAAAACAAAAAAAAAAAAACACGTGTAACGTATAGCAACATGAGACTTGAATCACATAATAGATAAAACATTTTAACCAATACTATATAGTTAAATTATAATAATTTAATATTTATAGATAGTTGATAAATGTTATAAAATAAAAAAAAAATGTACTGTATATAGATTGCTTAATTTGTGAATCTCGTGTTATGTACTGTGTACAGGCTATACGTACATATTTTTAATAAAATGTACACGTGCGTGTTTGTACTATTTTTACAGGGTATGCTAAATCGCCAAATGGTAAATAGCTGTATACGCCGTATAACCCTGTATACCTTCCAAAACACCACTGATAATAGCGTTATAATAAAAATATCATCGTTTCATCGTATCGACAAAATTATTTTGTATTGTATCGTATCGCCATATTGGTTTATATACAAATTAAAAAAAAAAAAAAAAAAAAAAAAAACATCTGATTAACTTTAGTCGTTGGCTAATATTTTGAGAATTGTTTTACGTTTATATTTACAACCGGTAATTATTTTTTTTTAAAATAAGATCTTAATTACCTATAAAATACATGAAAAAAAAAAAAAAAATATGTATTTATCGATATAAATTATTCGGTTTAATTGAATATACTAATTTTAACGGTTACTGCTGCAGTTAATGTGGTTATAATATATTATTATATAAATTAAATGTTTATATTTCCTTGAGTTTCGATGGTAAATAATCATACTATAAATCTAACCAATTACAAATAAATAACTTTACCACGTAGATTAAACTAATGTAATATAATAATAGATTAATAACGTGTATGTTTCGTAGTGACCTCAAAATAGAATCTTGACGTTATCTATGATCATAAATAATATCAAATAACCTTGTAAAAAAAAACGGTTAATTGAATGGTAATATTATATCCATTAAGAAGAGTAGAATATTGAACGATAATATTTAGTTAATGTGAATAAAACATTTCAATCAAAATTAATAATGTGTTTTCGAGTATGAGAACACCTATACGCGGCTATCTGTGTTTCGAAGTGACCCAATTTTTTTTGAAATTTTTTTTTTAGATTCGATGCGAAAAATGTATTGGGTTTACAATTTGATGATTTGTTTATTTTTCTATTTGTAAACAAATTGTTGAGCGGATAATTTGCACAAATCATAAAACTCGGGGAAAGTGTCTGGTATCAATTTTTGTTAGTTGCGTGCATTTTTTCGGGTGTACCGTTTTTTTTTTAATTTTTCACGTACAGAGAAGATTTACTTAAACAACGATTTAGACGATACACGATTTTTAAAATATTCCGGTGTTTTTATATCATCTAATATTTTTAATTTTTAAGATGCAATTTTTTTTTTTTTTTTTTTTGGTTCAATTAAGATGTATAGCGATTTAAATAATTAGCAAAATAATTTGGTTATAATTAAGCAATATATTACAATACATTTTTAAGTAGAAATACATGTATTATATTATATTTATCTGATATAGTAAATGTAATGATGTCTCCGTAAACTAATTTCGTATAAATTATAATATTTTTTTGATGTTACAAATTTTTTATATATATATATAATCAACTGGATTTTAGAATATTTTATCATATTTTATTAAAAAGCTACGCTACGTTAAGTAATTTTAATTATTGCTTTAGCTGCAGCTCTTTTTAGGTTAAATTAAAATTAGTTTTTAAAAAAAATTGTTAAGTACCTAGTATGCTTTTAAAAATAATTACAATGCGAATTTCGGCAAATGTATTATAATAATTATAATATTTTCTAAATAGTATTATAATATTATTATTATGCTGGTCACTTTTTACAATTTAAAACTGGGAAATATTTTGCGCATATTGCTCTAGAATAACCAGATTTGTATAGCGGTGATAACCGGATTAGTTTTAAAAATTCTCACGTATATTAGGTATGTATAGACTTTATAATTTTATTTTTATGATTATTGAATTGAAATTAAAGTGTAGGTACTTCTTAGTTCGTGGCATTAACGATCTCGGTGTATAAATAATTTGTATAATATACATACAAGGTGATCAATTTAAATTGCTACACTCAATATATTGCGAAAAGTATTGGAACCAAGCGTCATTAAAACGTTACATTTTGATTATTTTTTGTCACCTACAAAAATAGGAATGCCTAGTTGTTTCTTACATTTTCAAAATATCATTAAAAAAATGTCGATGGTAGTGGCTACTTAAATTGATCAATCTTAAAACACCATCATATTATTATATCTTTAGAATTTAGATTATCTGTATTCTATATAATACACAAGTATAAAAAGCATAAATAAACAAACGACTAGTTTGCTAGTTTTTTTTTTTTTTTTCAGTGTCTCTCATTTAGACAACATGAATCTAACATTTTGCCGTGGAAATTTTAAGGTATTTTGGTTATCAAAATAATTAAAAAGTAAGTACCTATTAATTATCAAACGGTAATAACGACTGGGTATCTGTATGAGTATAATTTTCTAAAATATCGTGTGTAAAAATCAATAAACTACTGCACGATGTATTACAGTGAAATTATATGTATACCTATAGTACATAGGAAGATTTTCTAAATAGTTTTCATAATAGTTAGGAAAAACCGGAAAAAGAAGAATTGTAAAGCTGAAAAATTTATGGCGTTAGGATTCCTCTATTTTAAATTTGTACGGCTAATGTTTTTTAAATCGTTTTTTCATACGTCTTGTAGTTTTTTTTTTTTGAAAATTGAGCAAGACCGAAAAAAAAAACGTAGAAAGAACGGGAAAATTTACGAAAATAATTGTTTTATTCGTTTCAATTTTGTTTTGTTGTTGTATTTAAGTTAAACCTATTCGTAAAGCCTTGAAATTCATACAGAAAATGATTTATGTTTTTTCTAAAAGCGATAAAATGTTCAAAAGATTCGACGTTTTAGAGCTATTCATAAACATTAAATTGTTAGGCTGAATAGAAATGCTTGCAAATTTGATAGGAGATTTATAATAATAAGAAGTAAAATATATATATATATATATATCGAGTGTTATGTAATATTATTTTTTATTTTTTTTTTTTTAAGACTTAAAATAAATTTTTGACGAAAATCATAAATATTCGAACTTTCTAAACGTGTCCAACCGAACTCGGTTCCGTCGTTACAGGTATGAATCCAATAACTTTGTGCGTAGTATCCCATACCTGCCCGACATTTTACAGTTATAATTTGCACGCGTAATGCAGTGTATAATTGTATAAGAGAAAATTAAAAAAAAAAAAACTACAGTAGACCCGCGCCGTTTGTTTTTCCACTCCGGACGTCCTACACGACAATAACGAAAACCCAAAATCAAATTTCGGGCGACACGATCGCCGGCGGTCCGCGACAACAACACCGTTGTAACAACACAGACCGACCGACCGCCGCGTTTTACGCGTTCGCGACGCTATTGGTATTAATTGATATTCCTGCGCGCAAAACGAACGCGAAACAACAACAGTTCACTTAATTTTACGGTTGAAACAATCAATAATATCGCGTATATATATATGTGTGTGTGTGTGTGTGCGTGTGTGTGTGTGTGTGCGTGTGTGTGTGTATGTGTGTGTGTGTGCGTGTGTGTGTGTGTGTGTGTGTGTGTACCGTAGTTCCGCGTGTGCGATATCGAGCCAGTCACTTATTTAAACGCAACGTGCGCGGGATACACATTGTTTCTCCTGTTTGATGGGATAGAAAATCGGGCAATGTCTGTAAAAGTTTCGAGGCAGAATGCGCTGCAAGTTGGCAAACCCATTTATTTAATGGACTTAGTTGTTTTGTTTGTGTGCCGGCGTGCGCGCGTGCGTGCGTGCGGCGCGAGTACGTATGGATATAATTTATATATACATATATATGTATGTATCGTAGTAAATTATACTTGTATTTTATATATTTGTTTTCAATTATTTTGTCTATTTATGTACGAAACGATTGATAAAATGCATCGTTGTGCGTATTCAAATCGGCGCACAAAAACGCGTCGCCGCCATGATGCGGCGTGGGTGAGAATGATAACGATAAATTTTATAAACACGAAATGTCCGTCGTATGACGACATTATTGCCATTACGGCGCGTAAACAGAGCCGGCCGTCGGTGTCAAAACAAAATTATACAAATTTTAATTGTGTTCGAAACAAAAAATCCGGCCGTGTGTTGCGCCGCGGAGGGAGGGAGGGGTGTCACATGGTCCGGGGCGCCATTTCAGTTTTTCAATAGAGACGCGAATATTTGAATGTGTCCAATTTCGCTCTCCACTAGGCTGCAATACGTGAGCGGAAAAAACGCATTTTAAAAAACAAGGCTGCCAATGTACCTATAGTCTAAATCCCTCCGATGACGCCCCTGCACTTAATGAAAGTTTAGAAGGCGTAATATTCGGTTATAGATGTCAATCTAATAGTTTATTGCATAGGTATACTGAAAGCGACGGTCATCGTAATAATAATAAAAAAAAAAAAAAAACGATCCTGAGCTCGGTAAACTGACGAGGTTATTAACAACAATAGTATTAGTCGTTTTTTCTCCTCGTAGCCATCATGTCGGCCCACGAATCAATAAAATTAAAACCCGAGTTTCCGTTTCGTTTTCTTTTTTTCGTCTTCTTTTTAAACTTTAACCGATAAAATTTGTTGAAATTACGCGAACCAACGTGAGGAAAATCCGTATTATTTTTACGGTAGTTACCGCGCGAAGAAATTACAGTAGGCATTTTACGCGCCAAAAAGGCGTTTTCCGAGTAGAATAAAAACACATCTCATTATAAAATTAATAGTTTTTTCTCTTTACACGCTCGGAATCCGAAGAAAAAAAAAACAACAATAATAAAACTCGACGAACAGTTTTAGTCCATATAATGATACATGTGAATGTGCAGCTCCCTCGAATAAACCTTTCGGAATAATAATTACGCAGTATACTCGTACATTTTAATATCATTATACTCCGAGCGTATAATATATTAATCAATATTACCAGGGAAACGGAACGACTCTTTAAAGTTTTGTTGACATTTGAATTTGAATATTGTGCACGCTGCAGTAAAAACAAAACCAAACGCGACCATTTCATTACCGTTTTGTATAATGTACGCGATTTTTTTTTATATTTTTACTTCCGGTAAAAAATGTGCATTATATTGCTTACATGTATATAATATGCTGTTTTTTAACTGAACGCGTATATCGTCGGTTATATTGCAACAGCACATTTATCGACATTTTATCAAAATTAGATTATTATCGATATGATAACAAAACAAGCGTTTCCGGAAATGTTTAAATTATCATTTTTTTTTTTTTTCATAGACTCGCGGTTACTCCAAAATTATAACACCATTTACATGAAAACACTGTATCACAGCCAATAAGAAGACACGTGTTAATAGAATCGTGAACGTTTCGATAACAGAACGGTTTACTTTTGAGAAAAACGTCGGATTCAAAAATAAGACTAACGGGAAAGAAAGAAACGGCTATTCGAATGGGTTTTTTTTTTTTTTATTTTTATATTGAACGTGACGACGAATTAGAGCTCGGGGATGATGAGGCACTATATGCGTTGCTTGAGATTTTATAGTGGTGTTTTCCGTAAACGGTTTCTGATCGCGCCCGTGTAAAATCGCAACAACTTTGATAATACGCGCACTGTTGCAAACGTTATGAGCGGCGATCCATTATGTTGTTAAAACGGCGTGTATTATAAAACGTATAATATTTTATAACTCGAGTTATTTCAAAATACCCTCCCGCCACGTCATCGCCGTCACCCCCCCCGGAGAAAATCCCTTTTAAATCCACGCGTCTACTGTTATATACGTAGGTATATACTACACACACACACACACACACACACACATATATATATATACATGCCGAGGCTGTGCATGTACATTAATTATTTTCTTAAAGAAAACGAAAACCTGCAGGTCTGTTCACCCGCGCGCGGGATTTAATCACGGGCGCTTCCAGCCCAGTAACTAAGAATATTGCACCGTCGCCGTCTAATCTAATCCCATATATCCCTCATCCACCCCCGCCGTGCACACTGCGGAGTATATAATATAAGTTGCCGAGATCTGAAATTCTTGTAAACCGTTTGTCTTATCGGAAAACGGTTGTCCCTTGTTTTTGTAAAATATGGGCCGCGCTCGAAATATATAAGACAGGCGATTTATTCACATTTATACACGCTGTATGCCTTACATGCGCGGTGCATAAAACGAGGCACGCCGAACGCCCGGATGACGAAAATTGATAAATGTAAAAATAAAATACCCCGCGCTCGCGCGCACACACGGCTACGAACAGTATTATACAATATATTGCATTATAAATATCGTTATACGTTTTCAGATTTTATAAATTTCCATTAAAACGCTCCGCGGGCATCTCACCACCTGCGAATCAATAAAGTACTGTATTACAGTGTTACGTACGCGGGCGTCTCATTTATTTATGATATTATTTTAGGTGCTTTTTTTTTTTTTTTTTTTTTTTTTTGGGGGGGGGGGGAGAAACGGGTCGAAAAAAATGCGACGGTGATATTTCAATTTGTATTACGTATTATAATATTATTATATAGAGTGTTTCGAGAATTTAAAATGTATTATATTGTACACAAAGATCCTCGGGAGAAAAAAATATAGGTCGAACCGTCAAATTAAAATAGAAAAATAAAAAAACCAACCAAAACAAATGGCCGGTGGAAATATATATATATTTATATATATATTATATTATATTATTATTTATCTGTCACAAATGTATTTTCGCCGTAAATATCGATATAACGGCTACGCAGCAGTCACTACCGTATTCGTATTGTTGCCGTTAAGTTCGGTGTAAAACGTTTTTGAACATATTTTATTATACAGTTTTTTTTTTTTTTTTTCGGTAAAAATTCGTTATTGCCGAGTTTCGTATTTACATACCTACTATAATATGGAAATTTAGCGTCGAGAGTTATTTATATGGTAAACCGTGGCAACAGTTTTCCAATTTTCCAAACAAATGCCGCTAGAATATTCAATTGTAATTTAAGTTAAGTGTGAATTTGCACCGAGCACGTATATGCGTGTATTGTGTATATATAATCAACAATGCATATTACATAAAACTGAAAAGCTGCAGTCCGCGACGACTACGTTATATATATTATGAAGTCCCGAATAGTGTTTTCCAAAGTGTTTTTCGTTTTGTATAAACAACAAGAAGATATATTATTATAACCGGGAAAACTAACTCCTCTAATCATTCCGAAGCTTTCTTAAGTAAATAATCGATGAAATGGGCTTCCTATAAATCTGAATAAACGGGCGGTTGCTCTACCAGTGCTGCGGCAGTGTACAGCGTCCTCGAATGAGAAAGTATTTCTCTATACATACTCGAAAAACTCATTTCGTATATAGAACAATAATAATAATAATAATAATTGAACGCGATCAAATTATTACTTATTCATCATCTTGAGTTGAGTAAATAGAATATTCGAATTTATATTATTATAAGCACACCGAGTATTTAAATAATATCAGTGGCGTGTTTTCAACTTTCTCTGGGTTACGGTTTATAACGGTAACAATAAAATCATACTCAAATTATCCGTATTCGGATGATTGGTGCTGGTTTTACAATTTTTTTCTAATTTTGTAAAATTCAAAAAAATCGTTTACAACATATTTACGACCGCCTTTTTAATAAGACTTGTCCATTACACTTGTCCGTCAATGTATCGCCTAATTGCATAATAGGTATCCATTTAAAAAGAAGGGGTAGGGCCGAGAAGGGGATTTTTTTAGTCTAAAAATATCAATATTTTGCCAATTGTACCATCCATCCTATTCGTCAGAAAAATCTTCTAAAAACATTTTTGAATTCGTCATGAAGTTTTCTTGAAATCGATTTTCTTAAATTTTTTATTTCAATCATTTTAAATTCATTTCTTTGTTCAACATTATCTACTTTTAAAAATTCAGAAAAATATATCAAATTATAATGTTTTTAGAGGTCAATTTCAAAAAATTGAAAAACCCGTAAAGACATTTACCGTGGTGTGTGATAAGTACGTCATTATTGGTTATATTAGGTAAAGAACAGACTTTAAATTCTATTTATTCTATTGAAACTGATGTTAACGTAATGGATAGTTATTTGAAATTATTAAATACATTTATACACAATTTATATAAATCTATACTAAAACTGATTTAGAAGAACATGGCTTATTGTAAAGAGGTATACAGGTAAAAATATGTTGAAACTTGCAACACATGTGTATTTTTTCATTTATTTTCAAAATGTTTTGTGTAATGTCAACAACATTAAATGAAATGATAAGACAAGTGTCTTTTTTTGTAGCCTTAGCACATGCATAACATGCACAAATTGTAAGACTGTATTTAATTAGTGTTGAATGTTAGATATTACAGTACATATAATAATCTGACAATGGGCCATTGAAATTACTATCATCTAAAAAGGGATAATAGCTGGCCGATTCATAAGGGTTTTTATAATTTTTTACATTCCTTTGTAATACGACTGTATAATTGCATTAAAGGAACACAACTTGGTTGCGAAATTGTTTCAAATATAAATAGTTTTCGAATGGAAACGGTAAAAAAAGTGTACAGTTCCATATTTTTTTCTATTATCCTGTAAATTAATTAGTCTATAGAATGCACATTGTAATATGGAACATTTCCTCGACCATAAAAGGACACAAATATAAGGTACTTAAAAAAAAAGTTAGCTATGCTAGGGCTTGGTATTTGCTTATTAATTTTATTCTGAAACATTTGTGTACAACTTAATAATTTCATACAAATGTTTAATATCGTGAACTTATTATAAACAGGCAATATAAATATTCAATATGTAATAAATTACCGTAGGAATACGACTTACGGACACCGACAACAATTCCCTGAAATCTTATTATAATATCAATAAATCATATCAATAATCATAATCAGTTATATTGTCTATAGAAAACTGGTAAATATATTCAACTTAATTTTAAATTACTTCTGTTGAATTTTAATAGAAGTTTGATTTCATCATTTTCTATATTCTAAAATCACACAAAAATATTTTTCTAGTCACTTATGAAAATTCTAAATTACCCAAATATTAGAAATATCAAAAATAACAATAGGTACGTACAATAATTTATGTGCAAGTTAACGCACCTAGAGAAAAATATATAAAGTTAAATTCTCCAATATCCTAGCCAAGGAACGGGACTCCTCGAGCCGAACGCCCGATATAATTGTGACTAGCAACTAGAAATATAATAATATATCACGATGACATTTCTATACCTGTGGGTAATTGGTTTTATCAGTAGAAAATACGATTGTATTGAAACAAACCGAAATCAGGTAGCAAGCAGTATCATTGTTCGACGGGTTAGAAAGTATATATTATTATGAATTTAACTGGAGTAATACAAACGACTTCCAATATTAGGTACCTATATTGTTTATCGGGTGTTTACGATTCGTTGCACGGGTCGAGAACCTTGGATAGGTGAAATGAAATTGATAAATTGTATTATTTATTTATTTATTTTTATGGAACAATACATCTGAACAACACACACACACACACACACACACAATTTTAATAATGCCTATACCTGTGTTATTTCCAAGAGATCAAAACTATAATTCACACAACGCATACTATTAAAAACTTTGGATTCTGAGCGAAACGATAGTAATGTAATGTATTAATATTACCAACGAATTGTTTTTTGTCTGTCTGTGCAAATCAATTTTCGACTGGAAATCTCGCTTCAGCTATCAACTTTAGTGAATAGTGGCATTGGATTTTCTGTAAATGGTATACACGTAATCGTGAAAAGAGGAGAAGGTGCAAATTTATTGTTAGTGGATTATATTATAGTAAGCATATATTTGATACGAGTTCATAATATATTTGACAAGTGTTTAAGATCAGACATTTTAAGGTCTTTGTGAAGGCTTATACAATAATATCAGAGGGCTGCCGTTATTGGATAAATACAAATAGAAATTCCCGAACGGTTCTCGTATTAGATGATGATGGTTTAACTGTGCGTGTTGCCCTGTAACTGCAGTAGGAAAGCATCTCGTACCTGCATTTAATAACCACTTTGTACAATAATATCAAAGTCGAGCTTTGTACATCATTGTGCATTTATTATTAATAAGGGCGAGTTTCGAGTAGGAGAGATATGATGGAATCTATGGTTGACAGTAGTTTCTTTTTTCTTTTGTCTTTGATAGTAATAATAATAATATGTTGCCCCGGAGTTAAACGGGCGCTTATCTGCAGTCGCAAAACTACTCGGGTATTTCATTTGATGTTATAATATTCCGACTTGAAAATTATTATTAGAAAAAAAAAAATAAAAATACTTTGTCATAGATAATATTACTATTACGTGTTATAAAATTCACATCACGAGCACACCAGAAATATTATTTCAGTCTAACTATTAAATAAAGAGATGCAAATCACTAGCCTCGAAACATTCTTATTTAAACTACAGTTATTAAAATTTGGACACTGTAGTTTAATTATCGCGCTTGAAAAGCGATTCTGAGTAAAATTCAAAATCATAATTTAAATATAATAATTTAAATTCGTACTTGGCCAATTTTCTGTTATTTAAAAAAAAAAATTAAATGATCTACTAAAATCTAAATTTAATTAAACTTAATATCGTTCGTTATACATACTAATTACCTAAATACTGAATATATTTACAAAATATTTATAACTCCGCGTATTATGATATCGTATGAAGTGTTTTTGCTAATTTTCGCCGAGTACAGCACAATATTTATTTAAACAATGTAACTGTATAATTTATTCTCTCGAATAAAACAATGCACAACAAAAGCAATAATTATTATTACGGCCTTAAGAGACATTAAAAAATATGTTAACGTTATTTTACCATTATAATAACTTTCTACTCCTAAAAAGGAAACTGAAACTTTGTGTTAGACTAAAGGTAAGTATATATTATCTGGTGTAGTATATAGTAATGCTCCATTTGACAAGTGGACGTTATTCATAACTAATGACATCACTAATTTAATATTATAAAATCATACTTGTATAATTTATTATAATGCAAGTATGTATTATAGTGTAACATTCTAATAACTATAATTACCAGAGGCGTAGATGTAGATTATTTAAGTGTAGGTCAATAGACCGACATCCAATTTACCGAGAGGGCAACCGACTGACCAGTGTTGGTTTTACGGGAGGGGGGGAAGTCAGGGGTTTTGGACCCTCCCCAGACTCTGAATTAGTTTTAAATAGAAAATTTTAAAAAAATTCTATAACAATTAGCAAATTAATACGAATTATAATTCTTTATTTATACGTACACATAAAAATATACGAGTATACTAAATATTATATTATGTACTTGTACTGGCCATGCCGGGTGACCTATGGCAAATTAACTAGGTTGATCACATTTTCACTGATACGCACATCCTTCACTAGACCCCGTCTAGTGCTTAGTTCACCCCTTCTCATTGGTCATTGAAATTAACATTACGAGTATTCATTATCATATTATGAATTAGGTAATAGATTAAAGGCCAGTTGGTCAGTTTTGTTTTTCTTGTTGCTTGAACTAAATTTTCAATAATATAAATTATTTTATATTATAAGTAATTAATTTGTATAACAGGTATGTATAAATGACATTACAGGAAAAAGAAAGAACACCACTGTATATAAATATATTTTTATGGATGTTATAGCTAAACGGAACAATATACAGATAGCAAACAAAATGTTGTATTATTAAAATTACATTATCAAATGTATGTAAAAATAGAAACTCTAATTGCATGATTTTTGCTAATTACTTGTATACAAATTAGTTTTTTTTTTACTTCCAGTAAAATTATTTACGAAACTGCAGACTGGCATTTTAATCGTATTTTAATAGTTTAAAATCTATATGTTTTAAACACGTGGAAAAATTAATTATTTGATCGAAAAAATTGAAGGAAAAACAGACAAACGAAAAGTTTTTCAAGGTATAAAATTAAAATAATACGATTTATTATTATGATAATTTATGATTCATAATACATGTTTTAGCGGTAAAATTATACAATCAATGATATTTTGCGAACTGCTGGTGAGCGTGGTGCACAAAATTAGTCGAGAATATGTACTGATGTGATCATACCTGTTATTTATTTTGTCATGGGGTGACCTTTGTCCTTCATTTTAATCGTCGTGATATTCGCTGAAACTATACAGGTATAGAGTGGTAGGTTATACCTAGACAAAACCAGATTAATTTTTCGATTATATTTTTACCGATGAAATTTTGTTTATCACTACCCAAAAGTTATAAATTTAACATTTTATCTGTTATATTTATGTGTAGAAAATCCACTGCGACGTTCTGGAAATGTAAATTAGCGACGTAAACTTTTCAGATACCTAATCGATAAACTATTCATTATTCATCAGTGGCCTGGCGAACTTGTAATCATATTTTAGTAGTTTTGTAGATTTATTACGATTTAGTTAAGAGTTCCTAGATCATCTATAATCAAACTTGACAAATATTTATAATTCAAGACAAATAATGTTAACTATAATTTGCCCATCAAATATTTCAGAAAAGAATAAATGGTCTAGCTATGATGTGCATGCACAAGGATCTGAAACTAACAATTTACGAAATTGTGAACGAGTTAAGTAAAACAAAACGAAAAATAGATTTTGTGCTATCATTTTTCAATTAAAACTTAAACTTTGTTGTTGATTAAAACAAAAGTAGGTACATTCATGTTGATAAGTAAACAAAATAATACGCAAGTTAAATAATATTAATTAATAAATAGCCGGTAAATATTTTGCGTACCTATGTTAAATAAATTTTAAGTTAACTTCAAAGGACCTCCTCCTCCCTCAGAAAAAAGTTCTAGTGCGATTGACCAAATACCGACACGGGCAAATTACCGTCAGTAATATTGGTTATGTGAATATTTGTATAATTTGATGATTTTCTCTATCCAAATATATTCGATGATTTTTTCGAAATTTCATAATAGGAGGCATCATAATATTATAATTTATTATTTTAAAGCTTTAACCAACTTACTTTAATCGTACATGATAAATGTTAAATATTTTATCGGTATTTTGGTTGTCGGTCAGTAGTCTGAATCGATCGATTGTCTATCCCTTAGATTAGCTATGTTAGAGACTAGAGGGGAGGCTATGACTATCAACTATACGTGAGTGAATATCGAAATGTTAATATTGAGTTGAAAAAAAAAAAATGAAAGAGGAGTTCACAGATCCTCTCCTTACCTACGCCCCTCCTTATAACTCATTAAATTATTAGCATTAATTTAAAATATATTATTTTGAATAAATATTCTCAACCGTATAAATAAACGTGGAAATCAATAAAATAAGCATTCTTATAATAATTTGAGTACCTAGTTGAAATTCACATTTTCTGCATTCGTGCTATATAATCGTTTTAACATTTTTAATATATTCTAATATAATATATATACATTCGAAATTTATTCAAATATAGATACTGCGGACGGAAATTTATGCTGTTTAACAATTTTACGAATTAGTTGGTGGTTATCCGCAAATATTATGTGAAAATAAACGCGCCAAGTTCGTCCGCACGTGCTGTGTGTGCAATATATATTTACATGGACCATTTTGAGATCTTTTTAACCCTCTTTATCTCAATGGCTACATTTGAGGACCGAATTTTTCCGGAGAACTTAAGATTACCGCAAAAAAAAAAAAAAAATTCCAAATTTCCGGTGGAATAGTTTCCTAATTACGAGTGTGTCGAAAAATAGCAATTTTGAGCACTCGCTATAGCTGATTAATTTGAACTCATCAATCGAACTAAAGCTTTGTAATTTAGAAAAGTGATTATTGATTAAGAGGGCGGTACACATGCATTTGCTGTTTCCGTCTTGCAAACGCACAATGTAGGTAAAACATGGTTACGCAGACTACACAGAACTCACTTAATTTTGGTTTTAGAGTAAAATCACCCATTATAAAGTCCAAAGAGATCAATATTCGGAAGAACAGCACATTGCAATTATTCTATTTTCTCTGAATATAACAGTAAATTTGCCGTTTATAAAATAAAGACTTTTTCAATGTTTTTTAATTAGCCAAAACTTTTTCAACAAAACCTAACGTTTTGCCCTCAGGAATATTGTTTTTTCTATTCATTTCATAATAGATTTTTTTACTCTAAAATCAAAACTAGACGAGTTTTGTGGAGTCTGCGTAAAGCGTGTTTTTACTATATCTTGTGTTTGTAAGACAGAAACAACAAACTCATGTGTAACGTCCTCTTAAGGTGACTTACGAGAAAATCAATACAAATTAAACTTGGAGTGGAGGGGAGGGAAGATCAACGTCTATAGAATACCATAGTGTGCCCCGGTACTGCCAGACATACATCGATAGATGGTGTAACAAAATATAACTAGATTTATATGTAGGCATGTATTTAAACAGAAAATTTTGAAATCCTACTAAAATCAAATTGAAAAATTTCCAAAGTATGTACGGAGAGTTAGAAGAGTTTATCAGTTTCGTTAAAAAAAGAATTCATTCTTGCAAGTTCTAAGTTTATAGTGTTAAAAAAAAAAAAAATGCTTGTTTAACTACATTTTTAATAAACAAATAATGCGTGTAAACTCATTTATTACAAAAGTTAAACTTGCCAAATCAAAAATTTAGTGGTAAGCAATCCTTTTTTTTTAAACATATTTACACATCATTTCTTTTTTCAGTGAATCTCTCAAACTTTCTTCTTACCGAACTTGGTCCCATTTTCAAATTTATGGTTTTGATGTGATATCCATAGGCACAAATGATATCCTTGTTACACCGTGGAACATACGCAGTCCAATACTATTATTTTCAAATATGAGTTAATTGAAATTATTTTGATTTAGATTAAAAAAAAAATAAACGTCTTATAATATTAAACAGTACATTATTTCAGAATCTACTTTCTGAATTAATTCTAACAGATATATACTAATAATGTAAGATTAAAGCTGTCATAAATATTATACTAATTTATTTGACACAGTTACATTATTTAAACAATTCTCTAATACGGTAGAACGATATCAGAATGTTTAAGTGCAGTTAACAGTTTATTCACAGCATTCATACTATTTAACGAATGAAAAATATGTTCGCAATTTTTTAAAAGTCCTAAACTCGAAAACTCGAATAATTTAAATGTCAACAAAAACGTTAAACATAAATATATACTTTTGGATTATTGTTGTACGATAATTTATTCGCTCGCGATATAAATATTAATTAAAATGTATGTATACTTTAATAATACAACTCGCAGACAAAATACACGAATAAATATTACTGAAATACAAATATTGGAACATCAAATTATTTATAACAGTAACTGAACTACGAATTAAAAATGTATATTTTTAAAATTACTATTTGGCTTTCGAAAATGGCGAAGGTTACCTGCAGTGTACAACATTGTGTTTGGAAACTTAATACGATTTTATATATAAGAAAAATGTGTTTGCGTTTTATAATAATATTGTGTTTACTTTGCTGATGTCAGAGATGAAAATGTATTAAATATAAAGTTAAACATTATTTTTTATTATGTTTACTAATCGTGATTGTATTTTTTATTATTATTATTATTATTTTTATTTACGTTATTTCATTCAAATAAATCCCACAAACGTCAATTACTATGGCATTATTGTCGAGCGAATGTATAATATGCAGTGAGTGTCTACACCCAGAAGTATAACATAGGTATAGGTACTGTCAATTATATAAGAACAAAACCAGTTCTACTCAATAGCAGTAATAATAATACGCAGTATTGTAAAAGCAATACGTTTCTCGCTCCGTCACTCGATTCACACAAATTGTTGTTCAAAATTGTTTTTGAAAAAAAATTAAAAAAAAAAAAAAAAAACAAAAATGTTTTAAACATTATTTTTACGGGTTTTAGAACGTACAATCACCAATCCCGATATCAAAATAATAATACGAATTTTCGACCGATCGTTAATGTTAATAAACAAAACAGACAAACAAACGTGTGTTTAGCTCTTATTATACATATAAAAAAAAAAATAACGAATAATTTTCCTTTTTTATTATTTTTGATAGAAAAAAAAAAATCGGCCTTATTGTATTTTCAGCCTTATATATAGTGAGTATATACATCACGAGTACAATAATATATAGAAAGCATATAATACGACGTCCCACCATTTGTTTCTCGTTCACTTAAATGATCGTACGTTATTTTATTTTTGTCTTCAGTCCGTACACACACACATACGCGCACGCACACACACACATATATATATATATATATATATAATTCAGACGCGTAGGTAATAAATTTTCTATTTATTTTTTCGTTTTTTTTTTTTCTTTCTTTCTTTTTAAATGGTTAACTATAAATTATCCTCGGGAAATATCTTTTAATAATAATAATAATAATAATAATAATAATAATAATAATAATAATAATGATATACCTTGGTATATACCCGAACGTAGGTAGATAGGTACTACATAATCAATTTATCGATCGCGACGAACGGGTATCTATAGCCAGGTGCCTATGCTTACGCGTATACCAATAACAATACGCGTACGTACCTATATATCGCGAATTCCAAATGAATTTTTCGTTAACGTTATTTAAAAATACCGTCACACCTACCGCGACGGCGTCGTAAAAACCGTAGGTACGTGCGCGCGCGCGGTGCGAGTTTTTTTTTTTTTTCGAACAATTTCACAAAAAAAAAAAAAATTGAAAAATTAACATAAATAAGGAATTTCGTATAATTTATATTATCAATATACATGTACAATACATGTATATTGTTTAAACGGAGAAATAAAATCCCGAAACTAAAACCGAACGCTACGCTATGTGGGAAGCGACGTGGCGCGCGTCTAGCCGCCGCCACTGTAACAGACAGCGTTGGCAATTAATTACATAAATATTTATCCATACGTCACGTTAAATAGACGTTCCATGTGAACGGGGCACGTGAACGCCGCGGCAAGAAAGAAAACGGAAAATTCCGGTCACGTCCGTCGGGGCACAGGTATACACATCGGCTGTAATCCATAATAAATATAATAAAACTATATTAAAGGGGGAAGAAAAAAAAAAAAAAAAAAAAAAAATGGAAGAATGGCGCGGTTTATTTATTTATTTATGTATTTTTTTTTTTTTCGAAAATCCAGTTTCAGCACCAACGACCGTGGAATTTACGTTCTTAATCGTTCGAAAATTGTTCGCACAGTACCTATTTGTATTCCTGTTAATACAATATTATACTTATCGCGTTATTTTTTTTTATTTATCGAAATTACATACGAAATTTCGTCGAGAATTTTCAAACAGCATTTATAGAATATTTAGATAATACGGTTTTTATGGTTTCGAAAAAAATAATAAAAATCAGGTATTTCCCGAAATCGTTTTTTTTTTTTTTTTTTTATATACATTAACACCACGTGCCATTTCTGTTTTGCGAACATTTTTTTTTCGTTAAAGTATCATATTACCGCATATACATTAACGAAGTTTTTATCGATTCTGAGTGTAACAATTAACTACCTAGCTATTAGTTTTACTAAGATGTGTTTTTTTTTTTGATTCCGAAATCGTTTTTTCCATTAGGTAATTGAAAAATACTCAGATTTTTTCATGTCTTAGATTAAAAGATTTGACTGTTACTGAGCTGTATTCAGAAAATTGTTTTGATTGCAATAATTTAGGATTGTTTTTAGTACGTAAATTAAATTACCCTACAAACAATTAGGTTTACAACACTATTGATTATTGTTATTATTACTATTCTAGTTAGATGTATTGAATTATAGATTCTGAGTGAAACAAGTAATGTTTTTACAGTGATGCGTTTTTTGTACGTGTGTGTGTGTAAACAACTTTTCCACCATTAAAAATCTATAACCAATTAAAAACTTTATCGAACTTCTATTGTGAAGTATGTATATTGGAGTTTATTTTTTTAGGAGGTAGGGGTCTAAACAAAATTTTTCATTTATTTTATTAAAGATTATAGTAATAAATCATGTTGATACATTCATACATTGTTGATGTATAAAACCTTTTATTTTTAATGACCTGACAAATAATGACAATATAGGTATATATAATTTTTTTTTTTTTTTAATACATTATGATTTAATTAACTTCAACTTATGCCTACAATAAAAATGATCTGGTTTTTTTTTAGCCATTGTATCCATTGTACTTCATCTTTAGAAATAAATACTTTTAAATGAACTCCCTGAAGTGACGAAGTCAATTCACGTTAAAGGCTCATTTCCAGTTTTATTACGAAACAATGTTTTTAGGAGTTTCAATGTTGAAAATGAACGCTCAACAGCTGTTGTAAATACCGGTAGGATTATTAAAATGTTTAACATAATGTTTATATATGCTTGTATAAAACTTCACACCACTTGCATCAAAAATATCCATGATTTCAGTGAGTTTTAATCTACATTTACTCATTTTTCACACTATAACGAAATTACAGATAACCATTTTTTCAGACACACGATATTCGTGAAATATGTTTAAATCATTTAAGTTTCGAGGCATTTTCGTTTGGAAAAAACTTCGTAAGTAGGATTTCAGTAGATGATAAAACAACATTGTTTTGCTTGGATTTATTTAGATTTAAAACGAGACTACCTATCGATCTCTATACTATAGTATTCTTCCGGTGAGTTACAATCATCATTTTGATTTAAATATATGAAGGATGACGATTTTATGTACAGAAACGGAAAAATGTCCAGTCCTGATGAATCCCCCGGACACGTGCCGGTTTTTCGTAGCATTTTTGATCTAGTCGGTGCATTTAGGAGGTAATTTATTGGTTTTTTTTGGTAGTTTTCTCAATAATTGAGAAACGAGTTGAGGAAGCCCGTTCTTCACGCTATATCTGACCATTACTGAACACTGAACATATGTATATATATATAAATTTTGTTCATGTCGAATAGTGTATTCGGTCAAATTTTTTTTTTAACATGAATTGTTTTCAACACTATTACAATCCTGATCAAATGGCGTACTATATATAATATGTGCACGTGCATATAATGCATACTCCGGTATACCTAACTTGATCACAGATTGCAATTTTAATTCGTTCTAAATACTAACGAAACGTATATTAATCCGTCACTATACCAGGACTGTTTACTGCTGCAGGGTACCCGCCGAAAGTGTAAATAAGTAACAATACTGTGTCCAACAGCCGTAAAGCCAACGTAAAATAACGTACGCGTAATATTTCGCGTTATACGCGGGAAATAATTGAAAATATTATTTTTTTTCGTATTATTTTTTTTTTTTTCCCGAGAAATTAAAGTGAATTTTATAGGTTTTTATTTTTAAATATTAATAATTTTTTCTCGCTACACTTTCCGGATGTGTACGCCATCGTAATGCGCTATATATCATTATTTTTTTTTTTTATTTATTATGACGACGCGCGGTGGCCGCGCCGTAACGATTTCAAGTGGGTCAATATACAGTCACATCCGGATGTGTGCCGAAGTGTTTTTATACGCGGCGCAAGTATTACAAGTATATACTTACCGGACAATTGAATAACCGACACGTTTCTTTTGTATTTCCTGATGTATTTTTTTTTATTTTTTTTTTTTTTTGTTCCTATTTAATAATTCCACGATACCTCGCTCCAAATATTATACGCCGGGTTTCCGGGTATCGCACTTTAAAGACCGCGGCGAAGTATTTAATCGAAATGGTACGCGCCTTGTACTATCGATTCGCTATAAATCGATCCGGAAGTTAAGATGTAAAATTATTTTTTATAAGTGATATTATAAATATAGTATTAAAAATATTTGCCCATAGTTTTGGGGAACACTTAATGTGTTATATTACTAGAAATAAAAAAATGCCATGCTGTTGCCTATGACTCTAGGTGCATGCCTAGTTCGATTAATATACGTTAACCCTTAATCAAATTATATCAATGGATTTGTACAAAACGAGTTTCGTTTTTAACAACTTAAATAAATGTTTAAACGTCGTGGTGTTTAGAGAAAAACAACTTTTTAGAATGAGATCCGGGGATGGTTCAACACTGTTATAGATCCCACATTGCTATAACTTCGCATTTACAACAGTGGCACAACCATCAGCGATATCAGTTATTATTTTCTGTGTTGATCCTGCAAAAACTTAGGATATTTTATCGATAATTCAATGTATATTGATTTGGTTCATAAATGGGTAATTTGAGAGAAAATCTCCCACGTTTTTCTAACATGTATAGATGTTTCCCTCAAATTTGATTTTAGGTACTCTAATTGTATCTGTGTTTTATGGTTCGTTTGTGCCGGTTTGATTCGCATTTCCTGGGCCGAAAAACATCGCCGATCCGTCCCTGCAGAGACCTACCAAAAGTCCGCCGGATATTAGGTGTCTTTTCGAAACAATTAATGTTTGCACTAGGTAAACTAATGCGGAATATGGTGTGAGACGTTTTGATTAAAGAAAACAGGATGAATATTTAGCAGTTTAGTTCCAGAACCCAACTTGAAAATACGAGGGACATTATGTATGGAAATTGTTGGTTTTTTTTTTTTTTTTTAATACCACGTTTACGGCCGGTATTCGGTAATATTAATAATTTCAGAATGTTTAAAACAATATGTACTTACAATTATTCATTATAAATAACATTAAACAGTGCTATGTATTACGTATAGTAATAATGTATTCAATTTTCGAAATTAATTGCATACAAATTGCAGGTTAGTGTGGCGGTGCAGATGGCGGAGGTGGTAGTGAATCCGAATAAATAGGTAAAATAATATTTAGAAGAATTATTATGATAATACAAAAAAAAAAAAAAATGAATACTAATTATATATTTGTATATATGTGTTTTAGTTCAAGGTTGTATTATTATTATTTTTTAATGAAACGTTACCGACAGTGACTGACTAACACTATAACGGACTTTCTCATAGGTAATATTATATATGTAGTACCTAGAATTTTTTTTTTTGGCAGCTGTTGAATATCTTAATATTTTATTTGAGACTCAAACAGCTATAATAATATTATAGCTTGTGGGTAAGTACCTAATTACAAACCGGTTCTTTCGAACGGGTAAAATAAAAAAAAAAAAAAAAACCGTTTCGATATTATTATATATTATTTGTGTTTTTAATGAGCTAAACCGATTAGATTTATTATTATGATTATTTTAAACATTTTTTTTTTAAAAAAATAATTACCTAGAAATAGGTAATAATAGAAAATTTCATACGAAATTGCCGAACTCCGATATAAAACTACACGTACCGCCGAATACTATACGATCGGATAGTAATTCCGTTTTCGGTTTGTTATAATATCAGACGTGTATTACGGCGTCTTCGAGATTAAAAAACCATTATTATTGCGCGCACAGAATCCCGGTACGTCATTGCATGCGGACCGCGCGACTACCTCTGGACCGGGACACGCGCGTTTTTACATTTGTTCAACGTCGAATTATTATGGAACCACACACACGCAGACCGGTGTGCGCCGATTACTGTCGGCTCTAATATTCGCGCGCCGATAATTTATTTACGAAACGTTTACAACCCGCGACCGAACGTCCGTAACCCGCGACCGCCGTCGCGAGAATATTGCGGCCGTAGAGCCGCACGGGTGTACGAGGGTTACGGCGGTTATTACCCGAGTGATTTTCGCACAATATATTACGGTGCGCGCGCGGGCACTCTTTACATTCCCGGTGGACGAACGAGAATTTATCGTCGATTATCGGTTATCGACAATTTACGTGCATAATACTCGCCTGTATACACCTATCGCGCCTGATTCGAGTTCAACAAGTCATTTTCATTTTTTTTTTTATTTTTTCCGTCTTCCGTTACAGTCGTTTACGCGAATATATATCGTACGCAATGAGTCACGGAGATTTACGATTGAGCCGCGGCGTAACAGTATTGCATTCGTTGATAATTGTCAAACGTCGCGCGACACACCCTGCACAACAGTGCAAACTCGAGTGTATAATCGATTGCGCCTAATGTACGATATTATTATTACATTATGATAAAATCGAAACGTAGAAATGTAATATTGTACACGTGGTACGATGTTATGTCACGGGTAAAAGTGTAAAATAACATTATTATCGAAAATGTTGCGCGCACACAACGCTGTAGCAGCTACACGGTTTGTAATGTACGCGTACCTGCCGATATTTTTTTTATATTTTTTATTATTATTATTTTTTTTTTTTCTAACGTCCGTGATATATTAATTCGAAACGCGTCAAATATCGCCGACGGTTTCCGGTGTTTTAGTCGTCGTATACGACGGTGATGTGTAACAGCGATATACTCTTACTACGACGTTACGATATTATTGCCATTTTTTCCATAATAATAATTCCCGACGTTTAGTACTATGACGTATGGGGTATTTCAGCGAAATTCGCACCGACTCTCGACGATTTCCGTCGATTCACTTTCGAAATAAATTCATAAATGTTCAAAGTGACGATTCGATATAGCGATTTTACTTATAGTTACGAACAAAATTTACTGAAGACAACGACGCCTGCGCACAGCGTGGTTTGGACGTATAAATACGATTGGCTTTTCGTTTCTGAGAATATGGCGGTACTCACGAGTAATGGAAAAAAAAAAATACGTCCTAAGATAACGGGGACGGGCGCAGCCACTGTTATAGATAATTCAATGTATACCTGTAAGCAACGATAAACCATTGCTTACGAAAAAACGATTCTGAGTTAGTTGATGGCGATGCTTTGTCAACAATATATATACATGTCATTTTAGAACAAAATAATTAAATAGTCCTTATATATTTTCTTTAATAATATTTTTTTAACGTTGTACCGATTTTCCCAGTTTTCCTACGTTTTTTCCCGGTTCTTGCACGTTTTATCCTGGTCTTTCGCATTTTCTGCAAAAACGACTGAGAAAATCGAAAAAATCTAAAAATGACCTCCTTAAAGTACGTACCCACGCCGATTTCATTTCAAAAAAAAAGTACTACACTTAGAAATCCGATCGAGTGTTCCGGCAGAAAAGTTGTTGTAACAGATGAAAAAAAAAAAAAAAAAATAAACATCTTTGTAAAACCATAAGCTTCTTCACCGCACTCAGAATCGCAAACGGGTAAATTTTGCGTTAACCGATATCGTAAGCGCGGGGCTGTTTTATAGATTCGTTGGGAAGACTGTTCGACGAGAGATTTTTTTTTTTTTTTCTATACGTTCGTTCGTGCATTCGCACCGACGCATAATATAGGTACCCTCTCTTAAACGCTGACACATTAATATTTTCGCCGTTTACCGTACAGCGTAAATACATTAACAATTCTGAAAGTCCGTGAGACGCGACGGCGCAAAACCGATCCGACGGCGCGAACGACTCGTATACAATATAAATACAGACGTCGTCGTCGTCGTCGTCGTCGTCGCCGTTTTGTAAAATAATAATAATAATAATAATTCGCACCGGCGACGACGACTACGGCAAAAGCGGGTCGGAAGGCACGGCAGAATTCCGTATAATTTCGAAATCGAACGGATTTCCATATTATGTTTATTATTACGCGCGAAACAGCGACGACGACGACGACGACAACGTTGAATAATACCGTCCGAATATTAATGCGTATAATCGTTTATTGCGTCGACCGTCCGGTATCGACGAAGAACTGTACAGCAGTTCAATTTGTTGTTGTTGTCCGCGTCGGGGTATCCTAAGCGCATCGCCGTTTGGTTATTTTGAAACGACGTTAACGCGTGTCGGTCCATGTTCATACGTTTTGTGTCTCGTTTTTTATTATTCGGGTACGTACTCGCGGCTCGCCGACGTTTTGAATCGGATGTTGTTACCTATAAATTACCGACGACGGATCGCGCACGATCACTTCGGAAAATTATAAATCGAAATATCGTTTTCGGGTGTACACAATAATAATAATAACAACAACAATATGATAATATCGCGTAGTGTAGCGTATACGGTAATGATTCGATACGCCGTGACAAATAACGCAATAGAGGTAAATAATCGTTGGTTCTATGCAACATCTGAAAATCGTTTTTCGTTTTGCCGTAATTGTTATTATATGATCCTCCGCTACATAACAACGTCGGGATATATTATAAAACAGTTTTCGGTGTTGTAGGGTGGCTCGAATATGAAAAATATATTGTGCGATTCCACTTTCGATTAAAAATATCTAGTGGTTGAGCGCCACCTACGGCCGTCTCAAGAACTTTTTCCTATTCATATTTGATCTAATGTACAATCTACAGTTATTACGGAAAATTCAAAACTAAACCACAAATACATCGTAAATTTACCAATACACAGTCGAAACATCAAAGTCTTACGAACATTGTAGAACGAAAAAATTAGTATTAATATTCTAAAATGGCACTATTCCCGTTGCATGACCATCCTGCGCTATCTGTATTTTCAATTTTACAACAATCGATATCGCCCAGGGCAATATTAATCAACGTGCATAAATATAACACTGCCCGAAATGGATTATCATCGAATTACAAAATTACACTATTTACCAACAGAATAAAAGCGAGTGGTCATAGCAGGGATACAACATGTGGTGTTTCCCGCCCTATTTTGAATTGTATATTTTATGTGTAAGCCTTTCTCGTCCCTTCATTTGAAAAAAAAAATATACACATACATCATAATATTTCAGTTGGCAGTGACGCGGAATCACAATAATTATTTAAGATCGCAAATTGATGGCTATCGCGGCGTTTGTCAAACCATACCGAATCGCTCTGTATGATGTTATTATAAATAGTGTTCCGCAATGAAATAAAAGCTGCCGAAATGTCTGACGATTGGGCAATATTAATCGAATCCGTCATATTTTTTTTTTTATTTTTTTCTAGTAGAAGTACCTACCCATAGTCGATATTTCACGTCTTGTATAATCCCCGACAGACAGAATATCATTACATTATTATTGTGCTTGTAAAACGCAATAGGCGCCCGGAGGCACACATAATATTATAGGTATGCATTCGAATGATAATATTAGAACGTTGATTGCAAAAAGAACGTTTCTCTAATTTATTATTATTATTATTATTACTATTACATATTTGATAACCAAAAGAGCTCGTCCGTGTTTTTATTGCGCAACGCGACTAATGAATGACTGCAGCTGCCGGAGTGTCATGACGACGACGGTTTTTGAGTGCTGCACGTGAAATATTTCTAGTCGCGCATATATTCCGTCGTAAATCATTTGGCTCACAAATAATACGTGTAATATTGCTTTAACGAAAACTGTAAAGGAAAGTGTATGTACGCGCATTTCGGTGAGGGGGGGTAGGGGGTGACATAAATTTAAAGCTTACCCCGAAAACCTTTTTTTTTTTTTTTTTTAAAAATAATACTTTCAGGGCCACAATAATTTCTGCTTCTCGCCATGCGCACATATGCGTGCAGTCGACTCGGTCGAGAATAACAAAGTGTTAACGAACGAATATCGTCACGATTTTGTTAAGTGAATCGGTTATTCATAATTCTTTTTTCCATTTTAAAAGCATAACCAAGTTCAAAATATTATCTTGAATGTTTTAACTGGGTTTTATTTTTTATTTTTTTTTGTAAAATATTCACACACTTACGTCGCGTCGTCTCGGCATTTAATCATTATTATTATAAAACAAAACTCCGCGATACATTAAGGGTAACATAATGTTTCGTATTATTAAATTATTAAATAAAGTACGTACTAACATTTATACCCGTAAGCTGATGGGAGGGGGGGGTAGTAATACAAAATTAAACAAAAAATGTTTTACCTGCCAGCAATGGTTAGGGGAGACGTATGGGTAGTACACTTTGTTTCGGAATTTATAATTTCGTTTAACGCTATTTTATTATTATTAATATAATAATATTTAAATATTTTCACCTCATTTAAATAATTGTGGGACGGCAGGTACCTATTATAGCTATACGTGTACATAATTCTACACAGAAATACATGTATTTCGGAATCAATTATAAATTCACCCGGTCATATTCTGGTCTCGATGGCATGCGCATGGTAACAACGAATAATAATAATAATAATAATAATAATTTATATTAACGCGGGTACCTACTGTAATAATTCATAATAACATATTATCGAGAGAGTCGAACGTATAGGTACCTAACCTATCTACCAACCATACTACGTCCATATGGTTATGTATGTATATTTGTAAAATGTTCAACTCTCGTTTAATTTAATCACTTAAATTCATTATGTAATATACGTTATTTCGTCGATTTATCGACGCAGTCAACCTATACAACCTATACAACAACGCCGCGGCCTATAAATTATTGCAGAATTTATAGGAATATTATTATTATTTTATGAGTCACGGTATTTAATTATTATTAATAACATCGCGTCGCGGCAGTTTCGGGTTGGTTGACGCGAGAAAACTTTGAAATGATTATCCAAACGGCACACTTAATCGTTTAACACGAGTTCGATGAATAATAGTACTGTATTGGTATATATTACCATTGATTACAAAAGTTATTTACAATCAACGATATTATACGAATATTTCACCGCCTATAATTAATAGAGTTTTAATACCAAAGTTGGTAACCATTGCATATACAAAAAAAAAACTCGTCTTTAGATGCTGCGTGGGATGTGGATGCACAATTATTATTTATTTGTATGACATGGTTAATCCAACGGCAGTATAAAACAAAAAAATAAAAAACATAATGTAATAAACTAAAATAACATACAACAGACTTAACATATAAAATAAAATTAGTATTGTAATTAACAACAACAGTAAGCTAAGAGGTAATCTATTGGTACCGTTGATTTGGATGTTAAACATTTATACCTAGGTTTTTGATCCAATGGATATAGATTCTGGGCTATGGCCTTATGGTGCCTTGCAGCGCGCGTATATAAGGGCAGTCTGATAAAATGTGACCGATAGTTTGCTCCTTAATCGTATGAAGGTGATTCGACTAAATCCCATCTGTGCAGCATCCTGTTGCATCGACCGTGTCTTGTTCTGAGCCTGTTTAGATTCGACTAATCTTTACGTGGGAAGTTCTGACCCTTTAGTGTGGAGGTTACGTTACTTACTATATTATGTATACCTGGGGTTGAGTTATTCCAGTAATTTCTCTAGACATCTACTATGTGGAAGTTTATTACACGCAAACGTTTCACTGTACGCCAGGCTGGTTTGTTCGATTTCAGTCAATTATGAGGGCGCATGTTTGATATATCGTGGTGTATCTTCTAAGTTCTAGTAGTAGATTGTTGGTCAGTTCAGATAGCCATTGTTTAGGTGTGATTTTGACAGTTCCTGAGATCAGTCGCATAGTGGCATTTGATTAAATGTTTAATTTATTTAAGTGAGCTCTGTCAAGTAATATCATTCACATTCGTATCCAAACATCTCTTTCCTTCTACGTCTATTCTCATTACAATTCTTAATACTTCTGTTTCATCTTTCCTCGTGACACGTCCAATCCATCTCAGTCAATTTTCTCTCATTTTGTTTATTATCGAAGCTACACCTAAGCTACCTCTTATGTACTCATTCCTCATGATATCTCCTCTTGCCGCTTTACTCATCCACCTAAGCTTTATCATCTCTGCTACACTCATTCTCAGTTTTATTTTTATATCTACTGCCCAACACTTTGAACCACATAACTTAGCCGGTCTCATCACACACTTATAGAACTTACTTTTAAGTTTCATTAGAATTTGTTTGTAACATAAAATACCTGACGCTTCTCTTCAATTTATCCGATCACACTGAAATCCTAACCAAATCTTCACATCTTTGTCAATGCCATCGTCTTTTTTATACAAGAATTCCTAGGTAGTGAAAACTCTCAACCTCGTCTATTATATCATCGCATATTGACATTAGTTGTCGTTTCCTTTCGACCTCTGCCCTGTTCCTCCAAACTCATACTCTTTATACATTGTCTTACTTCTACTTATCTTTAGTCCCTTTCCTTTAAGTGATATTCTCCATTCCTCAAGCCTATTGTTAACTTCTTTCAGATTTTCTCGTATTAAAACTATATCATTTGCAAACATCATGCATCATTGTACCTAGCCTTGTATTTCTTTTGTAACTTCATCTATTGCAATAGAAAATAGGTGAGGATTTAAGGCGGATCTTTGATTCACACCCACTCTATCGCCAAAATCGTCCGTTATTCTACATTTTATCTAGCTGGGTATACCACGTGAAAGACGGTGACGATGACGATGTTGACTGGACAGATTAGATTATGTCGCTTCTAGTGGTAATCACTGTACTGATAGTCAACAACCACGGTTATAAATAAAAGGAGGCGTTGGGGGGGTCGTGCTTTTAAATATGAAATAACGGAAAAATTAAAAAAAACCAGCATCCAGAAAAATATTGTTCTAAGAATTGTAATGCATCATACATTCATATTCGATTAATAATTTCTTAGTTATAGCCGTTTTAATTTCTAGAAAATAGGCGTGAAAACAATTATTTTACAAAATGGCCATTTTGAAAATTTCTTAAGTGAATAAATAAAGTTATTTATTTTTTTTATGTTTAGGGGATGAAAATAAAAATTTAATTTTTTCTAAATTTGTTCCCCTCAAAGACAAACCGATTGAAAAAAAAAAATCGAAACAAATTTAAAATTAACAGCGTAAGCAAAAATTCGTCGAACATGGTGGGACACATTGACATTGTATAAACTTACTACACTATAGGCCAGTGTTAAAATGCCATTATTTTCATTAAATACATACAAAGTCTTTAAATCACTTATATTGTTTAAATAATTGTTTTCATAATAATATTAAAATGCTTACATTATTTCAAAATGTTTAAAATTACGGCACTATACTTTTATATTAGTGTACGGATAAAATTACACTCGTTCACTAGCTTAGTTAATAGACGACTATTAGGCGTAGTCTTACATAGTTTTATTGTCGAAGCTGAAAGAAAATGCTGTTTCCCAAACGATCAACTTATCAATTATTAGATTTATCGGTTTTTAAATACGTAGGGACGCACTCGAGCAATATTCAAAAATAATTTGTCGATAAGACCGCGAACGCACTCGAGCTATGAAAAACGTAAAAATTAAAAACGGGACGCACTCGGGATATCCCCTTCGATTTGGAACTAAAAGTGGTCCTGGTCTTCGTTTTTTTTTTTTTCAAAGATATTCCGTTACCCTGCAGAATCTAAAACACCAAACAATTGAAATGCGAATCCAGAATTAATAAGAGAAATTCGCGCGTTATACCATTATATACGATATATTATTATTACTATTATTGTATTATATAAAGGACCACCACTGCCGAGCCCCGCCGACCGTGGACGACGATAAATTCAAAAGTTTATATCTTTCCGTATATAATATAACGGTGGCGGCCGTGGAAATAAAACATGTAGCTTAATTATGTACTTGACGTCCCGAAACTTTTATCGTTAAATATTAAACGCCATAAATTATATCCGTTTTTGGATGCGCAGCGCACGTCCTCTCCACTACAAATTCTCCCCTCCCTATCCTGGCCGGAACGATCGTATCATATAATATTTTAAGAGTAAAGAGAATCATATTATACACTTTGTACTTATCACGAATTTTCGGTAGAATACGATTGCGTACGTTTGTCCTTTATGAAGCACACGATTCCGTAGGCAATTAAATTGTATGCAACGTACGTAAATTTTACAACGTTGTAAAATGTATTAATTGTACCGTGTACCTTATATATATTGTCTAAACCATAAAAAATAAAATATTATTTTTAATGACATAATAACAGTAAATATAAATAATCTAATTGAATAATAATTAACACAGCAATTATAATAAATAGATAAAAATATCGATTTTTAATTTCGTACAATAATCGTTAAAAAAAATAAATGCATTTTAAAACGCAAAGTATTTATGTGTTCTTGCGTACCTATATTTATTAAAATTTAAAAACGCATTGATTTTTCCATATTACTAAACGTCGATTCAATGTACACTACACGTGTAACGATCAACGGCGAAACTGAAGGGCAGAAAATACCTATGTATTTAAAATAACGAAATTTCAAGCATAAGATATATTTGATATTGGATTGATCAGGGGGCGAATCCAGGACAAGATAACGGAGGGGGAGACGGTGACTTTGGATATGCATTCAAGGAACACATTTATGAGGAGCTCAATGATCAATCAAGCTAAGAGTAAATTGGACAGAGTAAGTGTGGGGGCGTTCCACACCCCCATCTATACACAAATTTATAACCACACAAAATTTGTCACTATTTACTACTATTGGTTTAGTTAAAATTTTAGCAAGACTAGCCCTCATCATTCCCTCCTCCCCAAACAAATCCAGAGTAATTCATACTAATAATAATATATATTTATATATACAAATTTAACTCTATAATTTAAATTTTATTTTAATACAAATTGTCCGTTTTTATTAGAGTACACTTCTCAAATACCTTCATTATTTAATGAAATAACAAAATCTCTTTCGATAACGAGAACAGCTTAAGTTATGAAACAGTCTTGTAAAGTCTCCCGATAAAAACAATATAATACGGATCATGGCTAAGTATATAAGTATGATCACAATTTTGTCATACGCTGGTGCAATGGCCGCCATTGGCAGTGATTCCCGTCTTATTTCAATCTAGCCACTAATAAATATCACTGCCATTTGAGTTTTCTCTCTATGAAAAGCTATGGAATATACAGTTGTGTATCATACCTATGTATTTAGCCATGATACGGACAAAACAGATTTTGTCATCAATACGGATATTATTATGTAAAAGATAGGTATAACAAATTAAGGTATTGTTATTTATCACCTCATTATCAACCACGAATTTAGATAATAACATCCATGATTAAAGATATACTGGTTACACAACGAGCTATGATAAAAACATCAAATTTGGTTCCCGACATGTTTTCAATAAAATGTTGTTAAGAAAATACAACTAGTGCTCATAACAGACTAAGATACCATAGGGTTCGTGATTATCATTAGGTATTTATTTACCATCATTGCGTTAGTTCATTTTACAATATTTCTTTACAGTGCGCCGTAATACGTTTCTTATCAGTTAAAAGTAAAAGACACTTCGGGGTCTTGTTATCGCGCCTCGTTGTGTAATTAGTATATCTTTAATCGTGGTACTATCTAAAGCCGTATTATCAACAATATCATGACGGACGTCGGATACAAATATAAGCTCGAGACGTTCGGGTTATTTAGACTACCATGGAAAACAAAAACTCTGTCGAAAATACAAAACCATGTAAGAAAAACCACTATCACAATATATTGTCTTTATACGTAGTTTCACTGAATAACAATGATTACCTCTTATATTGAGATTATAGATATAGATGATTATATTTTATCACAAAATTCTGAGATTCATTATTTTCATCTGTAAGGGGGCTATCGGAATATTTAAGGAGGATAAGTCTCCCTAGTTTCGAATATAATTCACAATAAACGAAGTTAATAAAAGTTTAATGTCTATGGAACACCGCAGAATACTCATCAATTATTTCTAGTTCACTCGTGTAATATCAATCAGCCCGTCATTGTCTAGTTCTAATAACATGATTATAGTAAAGAAAAACAAAATTCTAGCATTATAATAATACAATATTGATAACATAATAATATAAGTAGTTAATGACTGGAAATTTTTGAATATCGTATTTTTCATTTTAAATGATATATATTAGATTCTCGATACTTCAAAAAACTCCATAAATCGAACTAAACACTTATAGTCCCTTCAAAAAACTTCTATAATAATCGAAAATAAATCGAAAAAATAGAAGAATAATGTTATATTCAATCACAGCCGTACTTCAGATAACACTATGGACCAGGTTGTAATTAAAATTTATTGAATGAAAGCAGACAGTCTGATTTTGTTTTTTTTTAATGATATACACGTCAACAATAAATAATAAACCTAAAGTAAATTAAATATTAAACATGGTATACGATTTTTCAATTTTCTTTAAAATTCAAATTATTTCTTTTTTTTCTTCGATAAGTAATACTTGAAGTCTTCCTAAATACCTCTGTAAAAACGAATAATTTGAGCTATTTTTCAAATCGAGAGTTTACTACATTATGCTATACATACTTTAATTTTCAAATATTCGATAAATAATTTTTTTTTTTTTTATCGTAAATCATCTTATAGCAATTAATTTATTATACAATACCGTACTCCGAATGTACTCGAGTATAAGGATAATATTGACAGTCAACGTCAGAATCCGCGAGAACGAGGCTCCCACACGAAGATAAAGCACTCGTTTTAAACGAAAAGTCGTTTTAGAAATGTACGAGTCTGGGTAGTGAGTATTAGAAGTCACGTGAGATCCGTTACTAATGAGGTTTTTTGCAGTTAATTTATTTCTTCCGAAATTAAACGTGCCGTTTTCGTCGAAACCAAAGTTGGGTAGGTAGGTAGGTAAGTAGGTACGTATTTCATTAATCATTTTTCGTAAGCAGAGAAAAGAAAAACAATTTAACCGGTCGTTTGTTGAAAATGATACGGGATAACGATTTAGATTGTACAAAGTATATTAGTCAACTTGCACGTAAATTTCCAATTTTCGTCGTTTTGCGGCATCGAAAAATTTACAAAAAATTAATATTTTAGCACTTATAATAAATATATTTTTATGCAGAAATATTATTTATTCACTAATATAATTATGCATCAAAAGCGTTTTTTGTTGTGACAGTTAAGTAAACGTTAACTTTTGAAACAAAATACCGCATGTTTCGTATCTACCTACAATTTTTAATTTCCTCGAAAAAAAAATCTAAAATACCCGCAAGATAATATAACTGGATCATCTTAAATATTTGAAACGTAAATACTACGAAACATGTCATATTATTTTCACTCCGGCAGTCATAAAATAATATTATACAGTACGTATAGTTGGTCATCAATTATTCAGTTTAAAATATAATTTTATGTTTTTTTTTTTTCTAGAAAAATCTACCTGTTTACCGTATTCGGGGTGTAAACTAATTTAAAAAAAAAAAAAAAAAAAAAACAAAAATCAATTTTAAGCCGTCACACAAATTATTATGAATAGGTGTAGGTTTTCGTGAGAAATAAGCACCTGCAGCCGAAATGACTGCGGACCATATTTTAAAAATTATTTGTTCGAAATGCCAACGACGAAGTTGCACACTGCAACAGTAAAATTCTCGTTAAAATATTTTACGCGTTTTTCGACCAAATATTCTTCGGGACGTCATAACTCGTCAAGAGTATTGGCCGCCACAGGCACTGCATTCCACTCCTTGCGATTGTGTGCTCTCCTTTGCCAACTCACTGCATCTAATTTCACCGGGTCTTGTTCCATTCCGTCCGTCCATCCGTTGTTCCTTTGGACGTCCTCTAGATCTCTTCCTTGCAACCGGCGTCCACTCGTCAACCGCCACTTTTACGTTCGCCGATTTCAGCTCCCTCAGCACATGCCCTAACCATTGGTTTCGTTGCGCTGTCACGGAATTTGGAACAGCACTCCTCTCGTCTACCGGATCTCATTGTTTTTCTTCCTACAATAGCATCCTTTTCCGCTGTTCCTTATACCGGACCACAGTTATCGGTTGGTACGGCACGGCACAGCACATCGCGGCACGATACGACGAAACATCTATGTAGCGAAGAATTTCGGTCGATCATATGCGAACCGGGCGACACGTTTGTCTGTCGTACCGTAAAAATGTGAACCGGGCTTGATTTATTGAAAACTGCAGTCGACAATGACGATTAATGTCATTGGCATCGCATTAAGTTAATACAGGGTATTCTACACTGACACGTAACATCATTATAATTTTTTTCAATCGGGTTTCGAATAACGCGCTATACGATAAGGAATCACAATCAGCACGGTGATTTCTCAGCTTTTATTGAAAATCAATCGTTTTCACGCCAATTTTCTAGACATTGAAACGGTTATTACTCAGAAAATATTAATCGGATATAAATGTATAGTATATTGAAGTTTTCTGAATAATATATTTTACGGAAAAAAGATATTTTGAAAATTTTTAAAGGTGAACAAATAATATTATTTTTTTTTTTCTGAAAATAAAATATTTTTCTATACATACGTGTCCCACTGACCTAAAATCCGATTGAGAAAAAAAAATTAAAAAATAACATTAATATATAACGTTTATGTAATACTATAGGACACCCTGTATATTACGAAGTTTGTACGAATAAAATGTTCGTATTATGAAACCGTCGAACTTTCTCGAATGTGATAATTTCATAATTCATAATATAATATGTATTTCACGATAAAATCGAATATAGATTCTCGTGCCTCCCATAAATTAGTTCCAATACGACAATTCGAAATAGTCGTAATATCATTGAAAATGTGAAAAAAAATATAGATACATAAATCATCAACTTTATCGATCATAATATTATAATATTATACGAATGCAAATAACGTTCGACGTCTGAAAAATTAATTCATTTCGGCGGAGAGAGATATATTATTATACAGATATTATACCATCTAGACGAATCAAGAATATTATTATTTAAATTTATGTCGACAACTTTGCTAAAAAGTTTACTAGAGAGTAGTAATATAAATAATATTTATAAAAAAATATAGTATAATATGCGAATTGTGCATTATAATATTATTATGATGAAAGTGTGTTTTGTACAAGTGGAAAATACCTGACAAATATTTGTATCTCACTATTATTTTTAATGAGAATTAAGATCTAAACACGAATAGATAGGTACTTTTAATAAATTCGTAATGCTTACCGGGTAAATTGTCAGCATAATATTAACACTTAATTTTTTCCATCTCGAATTGAGGACTGTCAAAAACTATATTTGAAAAGTTTCAGCAAAAAGAAAATATACGTATTAACACGTATAAATATATTTACCTCATGGAAATAAAATTGAAAATTCAAGACACGTAGACTCGGGGATTAATGTGGCACAAAACGGCAAAAAGTATACGATACCTATCTTATTTTGAGCGTTCCATATATTTTTGTCTCGAACAACAAATCATTTTAAGGAATAAGTTATTGGCTATTCATTAATTTTTTGAACAGAAAAAAATGTTTATCGCTTCACTTGAAAACTAACATTGCTGTACATGACACACATATGAATCATATGAAATACGACATACATATTAGTTTATTAACGCCTAAACAAAAAAACAATATAATAAAAAATATCAATAAACACATTAATTATATTTTGGGGCTTTATTGCACGCGACAGTTTCCTTAGTAATTTACAAGAGTTGCCAACCGGCCGGTTTTAGATCAGACACACCGGTAATAATGGACGATGGCTGATTTTCCCGTTTTCTCTAAGTTTTTTCTGGTTTTCTCATGTTTTCCTAAGTTTTTCACATTTGATAAGAAAACTCCTGAGAATATCGAAAAATGACATCCCTTAAAGTACCGCCCCAAGAAAGTTTCTTTCAGAAAAGAGTCTACATCGT
The DNA here is from genome assembly GCA_902439185.1 of Cinara cedri. Taxonomy (NCBI): domain Eukaryota; kingdom Metazoa; phylum Arthropoda; class Insecta; order Hemiptera; family Aphididae; genus Cinara; species Cinara cedri. The sequence continues at coordinate 2,079,208 of CABPRJ010000949.1, forward strand.
ATACATCGGAGTAAACTTTCTAGTAGAAAAAGTGTTCGGATTAAAAAAAATAAACATTTTTGTAGAACTATCAATACAGTTTTCGTTCCACTCAGAATCTAAAAAATTAAATTAATGAGTCATAATTTGACACAGTGAACAGTTCCTCAATATGAGAGAGATATATAGTACAGACTGATAGCAAATACTATACGTCTCGAACGGTTGTTAACAGAAAAATTCAGTGTGTTCGTTTAGCAGAGTATCATTAAAAACGTTAGTACACTTTGGTAACGCCAAAAGACATTTGCTTTGTTCAGTAACCTGGTTGTAACCTAAATTAAGGTCGATATCAGATATTACTTGTTTTTTTTTTGTTATCGTGTGCATTTAATATTACATATTACAATAGTTCTTAATAATTAGATAGTTAATTAAGTTATTATTATTTTATTTCATAGATAGGTTGAAGATTATAGTTGTACGGTACGACTTGTACCATGAGTTATCATGGCCGCTATCAAATTTTGACCATACGAACGTTTCAAACGTTAACTATCAAGCGTTTGTAATGTTTATAACGTTCACGAATCAGCTCCAAAGTAATAATTTTGAAAATAAATAATAAATTCGGACAAAGATAAAACGGACAGTGTCACGGAAACGGCAGCGTGGGCGATGACGGGGAAACAGGACTGCTTAAGTATCTAAATATAACTGCGCTTGTGCGAAACTTGTACGAAAACATCCAATTAACGTTATATATGTATGTATACAATAAAATGTTACTATTATGAAACTTACATTAATTTTCCGGAAAAGTACCCGATTGCAGATTTATCAGATTAACATGTTAATAATACGGAAATTAAAAATATCTAGACAATTAAAATAAATTCTACCACTATTTCCAATTCAACGATTCGACTGAGGGGATAAATAAATAAAAATCGATTTTAGTTTAAAAATCGTTAATCGAAAAAATACGGTTGTCGTTATTAGTGGCTAAAACTTGTTTAATTATTTCGTTAATCCGTAACGAATCATTGCTTCCAATTGTCCAAAAGTAAAAGCACCACACATCGGTGCTTTCGTTTATTATATCATGGGTTTTTATCAGTTGCCAAACAGGACCGTTGGCCAGTTTTAAGCTCTGTTCTTGAGTATAAATTAACTGCATAATTTATGCTTCGTCACTACACGATATTATTTATTAATCTCACTGACAAAATCGTGTGTTGTACGTCATCTATACGGAGTGAATAAACCTTGAAAATTCCGTAAAAAAAAAAAAAAATAATAATAATAATAATAACAATAATATTAACAAATTATAATTCTACATTAAATTAATGCCGTCAGATTTTGAGTTTATAGGAGTTGAAAAAGAGGTTCCCTGTGTTTCTTCTGTAGCGGGCGCGGCTATAATATATAATAAAGAAGTTTGAGGTGTATATAAAGTTATCCCAACGAACAAATCAGGGAATTCGCGGAATCGATAAGGCTTATAATCCGGGGAAACAAGAGCGCAAAAGTTTTCATTGTCTCGAAACAATAATTATTATTATGGGCAGATAGTAATATTGTTTAAAAACTAAAATTATTAATTAAAATATGAGTAATAGTACGATTAAATGTGTGTTTCGAAAGGAGAATAACTATTCAAACAATATGTTATTAGCCAAGAAGTATTTATAAAAATAATCAGAGATATTTTTTTTTTTTTTTTTAACTTTATTAAAAATACAACTACAATGACTCGGCGAGTTATTCCGTAAGAGTGGATTATTTTAAATTTTACTGTAAGACTTTAGTTACATATTTCACAAAACAATAAAATATTTTTAACGATTTAGTATGTCTCTTAGGTTTACAAATTCTTAAAAAATTATCTGTAATTGCCATGTATGTTTCAAAAATTATTTTTTCGTTTCTCGGTACCGGTGCGAGTAGTCGGTACACTCTCCTTTTTTTTTTTTAAATGTAAACATACAAAGGAGTTACCAAAAACTTAAAAAACCAAACTTACAGAATCTATAGGATCGATTTTGTAATATTTTACTAATTTTATTAATTATCCACTTAATTCCAAAAAAATATAGAGACAAATATAAAAATCATGTCCAAAAGATACGGCTGATTACTCATCAGTCTCATCTAAATCGTCATAATTGGTTTAAGTCATCATTAATGCACTTGCACCACAGTAATTATGCACCCTTTCATAATAACTGACATTTACTTAAAGGTAAAGAGGGCTAAAATCTTATGTGTTCATATCAAAAAAATAAAATACTATATAATAAATAACCATCCTAGAACTGATAACTAACGGTTCTTTTGGTTCCTAAGGTATTGGCCCAATTCTTAATTGATATTATTATTTATGATTCTGAGTGTAGAAATTGTTTTTTATTTGACTAAGATGTGTGTGTTGTTTTTCTTTTCAGAAAACACATTTTCGGTAAGTGAAAAAAGCTGCAATTTGTTCCTACTGTACAGAGGTGGCCAAAAGTCGCGCAACAAATTTGCAACAAATTTTTTATAAAACTGTTATATTTCATGTTAAATATGTTGTTTTTTTTTATAAACCTTGCTGTTGTTGTACGTAAACAAGATAACGAGACCAAAGTTGCAATATGACGTAACGGAAACGACGTGGAGGGAGAAACTGCGCCGTAACGCGCGTTCCATACAAGACGGTAGGCGACTTTTGGCCACCTCTGTACATTGAAAGTTAGAGATTTGTCATATGGTAGTGTTTAAATTTAATCATTTTTCTAGATGTCTAACAGTTTTTCTAAAAAATAAAATGCTATTTTCATACTTGTCGTTTTTTTTATTGGAGCAATATTTCTGGTAGAAAACATGAAGAGTAAAAATTTAAAATAAAGGAATCGTGACGCAGTAAATTTCTCAGTTTTAATTTTTCGTTATTTTTTTAGTTTTTCCTAGTTATTATAAAATCAGCTTGGAAAATCAAAAAATGCCATGTTTATTAAAGTACCGAATCGATAAAAATTACTTTCAGAAAAGGTGCTACACCATCGGAGCAAGATTATTGGTAGAAATTGCGTACGCAGTATATAAAAAAAAAATATATATATTAAACATCATTGTAAAACCAATACATTCCTCCCTACGCTCCGACTCTGAAACGACGACTAAATTTTATGAGTATAACCTTATCTGAAGTTCACCAAGCTTCGCTTTTGATAGCAAAGATTTAAGGTTCCTTTTAGCATATAAACAAAATTACCTTGTATCCTAATAATTAGTATAGTGGAGGTTTAAGATATTAGATAATCCTATACCTTTTCAACTTCACACCAACAATGGTGCGATGCGAAGTATGTCCGACTTTTATAACATTTTTGTAATTCGAATAATAGTTATGAAGTAAACTCATTAAATATATTTTGATAATAAAATCGACGCACCCCGAGGGCGTATTTTTTTTCAACAATAATAATTTTAAAATTGTATAGATTATAAGTTTATAAGAATGTTGTAATGTATATTTTTTTTTTCATTTTTAGTGATATTATAATTCAGCTGCTTATGATTATTTTATCTCTTGCAAGAGGTGGCTGTAAACATATAATATCTTTTTTATTATCTCGCGAATATTACCCTATTTAAATTTTATATTTTTTATTTTACTTATTATTACAACGCACTACAACGTGTTTAATCATAATAAAACCTGCGCGAGATGTCGTCGTAATAATCAGTGGCGTATTTATGGAGGCATGAGCGATTCACCCCCATAGCGTTTTTTTCTCAGGTTTAGTAAATAACATTATTAATAGACATATTATTTCAAGTGTAATTAAGGTTTTTTTTTTTATAATTTCGATTTAATATATTTTTATCTACACCTATAATCATCGAATAACGATCACAGAATAGAGTATCTATGGTCTATGCAGTAACTTTGTTAAAGCCATGGAATTTAATTTGCAGTACAGCATTTTATTTAAATTTACAATTTGAGTTTGTCTTTTGAGGAACCAAACACACTTTCATTACACTGCCCATAATAAAACACACACACACAAACACACAAACACGCAACTTCTTGTTTGGTAGCAGTTCAAAAATTCGCTTTCATTTAGACGTTCAAGCTGCCACAAACAGAAATACGGCGGAAAACAATAATTAGTGAATAGTACTTAATGATTGCTATCTTTGTAAAATATGTTCTTTCTTTAATTGCAGTAAAAATGGTTAGAAAAAGAAAATCCAAACAGCCACATCATGCCCTCTCAAATATGCCATTGGGTGAGTTTGGCCTGATGCACCTCTACCTTCTTAAAAAACCAAGTATGCCACTGGTGATGACATCAAAATATCCATTCGATTCATATATATATATATATACATACATAAATATTATTGATTTAGGGAATTAAATACCTATTTTCCAAATATTGTACGCATAAATACGTGCAGATATCTATAATAGGAATATGATTTCTCGATATTTTATATTTCGTATTATTCAGTTTACCCGAAGGGTGAGTACATTTTGATTTTGATGTTTTTTCTCAATTTACTTTATATTTTTATAACGACTGAAGTAAAGTCGATAAATAAAATCTATTTTCGAAACAATAATCGCCAAGTAAATTATATAAACACGTGTAAAAACTAATCGGTTTTGGTGAGGGTGACGACGGCACGTTATTATTACGATACGGTTTGTATAAAACTTTTACTCTCCGCGTTTTATACGAATTATTTTCTGAGAAACCTCATTTGGTGATAATACGTTTTTTTATACCCTGTATACACAGCACTTTGTCGTAATATTATTATTTCGTTGTTTTTAAATCTTTTCGGGAAAGTTTCGTTTAAACGGCCGAACGTTACGTATAATAATAATATGAAACGTCCGTCCGAAATCAAAACGCTACAATTTCTGGGGTTAAAATGAAATAACGAAAAAAATTATTAATAATATGATATTATTGTCGAAACGTCCACAATATCTTCGAGGTTTCGGGACCTATTGAAATACGATTTTGCGCACGTCTATAGAAACCATCAACACGCGAGTGCCGCGGCCGTGACGAAAGCCGATCTTGGAAATCCGATCTAGAACTTGAGCTATTGACGGTCAAAAACCTTCTAGTCAGGTCTCGGGAGAATTCCATTCCGGAAATGTTCGAGATAAGAAAACGCGCGTTCTCTTCCAAACTACATTATTATGGCCGACGGGCCTGTGCGAATTCTGTCTGCATATTATGCCAATTGTGGTTTTTTCATCGGCCGAGACGACTAGCTGATGGGGTTCTCCTCTAACTTTTAATTAGAATTCTTAGACGTTGGCTGTCGAAACGTGGGTAGCTACCGAAATAACATATAGTACTTGTATACTCGTACTTCGTTTTTGTTTTTTTTTTTTTTTTGTTTAGTCAACTATTTATGCAGCTTAACTTTTGGTACGAATAATTAAATTAATTTCAGTTATTTTACTGTACGGACAATGTAGCCAAAATTTGTATACCCGTCGGATATTACGGAAATCCCAGAGATTCGCTCTAAGTATCAAAAGTATCTTATTATGAACATAATATAATGTACTTTTATAACCGGTTGATACCCGTGTGATACACTAATGTGTGGAAAACAATATTAGTGTTAGTGTTATCATTTAGGTTTTTCCGGTTGTGTTTGTCGTCAATCTCGAGTGTCAATTGCCGTGCGGTTTTACTTTTAAAGGGCGCGCGCCGAACCCGGTAACGACAACGGGTTGATTTTTCCGTTTGAAGACGAAAAATACTGAAAACGGATGTTGCCACTGTGGTAGGTGGGTAGTTTGTGAAGGTGGGATACACAAAGTTATTTAATTTATGGCTGTAATAAACGATAAAATATTAATAACGAAAAGCGATTCGGAGCGAAGTTCGGTTGAACATGTTTTTGAAGGCCGTAATATTTACGACATTCGTCAAAATTTCCTATTAAAACTTGAAAAAAAAAATACCACACAACAATCAATTTTATTTTTTGAAACGAAATTCATTTGTTTTTTCTTTGTTATCTACGCGACGTGATTTCACGAAAAATTGTGTACGGAATTCGGCTTTGAACTTGTGACCCCGGCTCTGGGATGAAATACCACCACTTGACTACAACATGCAAATCGGAGTAAAGCAAAATTGCCGGTAGAAAATTTGTTCACACATAAAACAAAACAAATTAAATTAAATTAAAAAACCATTGTAAAACCAATGCATTCCTCGCTCCACTCAAAATCGGAAAGAAATGATTAATCAATTTGCAGTTTGTGAGAAAATCAAAAAATAAAATATTACGTACATTTCCTATGGAAAAATTAGAATTGTTGTACAATATTATAACAGTCAAATAAATCGAACCGGATTGATACAAAAAAACAATATTTTCCTAAAAATAGTATATATTCGTATTATAATATGTATTTCGAAGAGTTTTTTTCTTAAAACTAAATACCGAGTCTTATAGCGAATTGATTTTCTTTTTACTTAATTATAATTACGAAATAAAAAAAGGACGGGCATACTTCGCACGTAAGTGCAGCTACTGTTGTAGGCGGGAAGTTAGAAAGATAGACTACAGATGGGAATTTAATGTATATCTGTAAGCAAAGATAAACCATTGCTGACGAAAAAACGATTCTGGGTGGAGTTCAGTTGATAATGTTGCTTTGTCAACAATACAATGAATGGTATTATGTCATATTATGGTAAAATGATTAAAACAATGTGCGTTTCCAAGACAATAGTGATTGTTTAAAAAATATTAAAATTAAAGTTAATAAATTAAAATTCATAATTGGCCCTCACTAGGACGTTCTAAAAGGCTTATGCCATAATTGGTGCCTTTTTGCTTAGCAAGTTATTTAATTTATACCTGTAAGCAACGATAAACCATTGCTAACAAACAACGATTCTGAGTGTAGAAAAAATCTAAAAATAAAAAATAAAAAACAATGCATTTTTACAATAATATTTTTTTGTTTAAATGATTTAAATATTAAAATATTAATAACAAAAAATAAACAAAAACGGTTGCCAATGACAACTTTATTTTTAATCTTTTAATCTTTTTTAATCTTAAGACCGAAGTTTTTCCCATTATTTCGAATATGAAAATTTCAAAAAATTACCTTTTTAAAGTACCACCCAGAGAAAATTTTCTTTGAGAAAATGTACTATATTTGATAATCGGAGTATAGTTTCTGGTAAAAAAAGTGTTCACATAAAAAACAAAAATAAGAAATAAAAATAAATATCATTGTAAAACCAATACATTCCTCGTTCCAATCAGAATCTTAAAAATTAAAACGAAATATATATTTTATTGAAGAATTTCTAAAAAATTGCGTAACGATTGCGTCATACTATGCAAAATTAATTGTACACAAAAGTAAAAACGATTCCTTTTTTTCTTTTTTAATTTGACTTAAATACTTTTTTTACGTATTTCACTACACAGCTTAATAATTTTAATTAACGAGTTCCGTTCTGAATAATATTTCAAACGCACTGTAGTGATTCATTGATAAACATTGTCAATTAAAACAAATTATTATACTCGTAAAGTCAAATAAATGCTAAGGGAATTTAATGTTCGGAGTTTACGTTTGAATGTATACCATCATATTATGCGCAGTACCTATGTACATACAAACCATGTTATTTTTAAACTATAAATTGTATTCCATCGACAACAATCATAGTATTGGCGACTATCAATTCAATACAATACCAAAGAGTTGATTTATTAGGATTATTATTTCGATTTACTATATTTATGCCTAACCTATCTGACACAGTATTATATTTCTATACTATTGTTTATGAATTCTCGTTCAAATCTAAATTGCGTAAAATGTGTTGTTCTTTATGCAAAGGTACCCTTACTTCATTTATAAATAATATAATTCAATCATAAAATACTAAAGTATTTATATTACGGTGGTATCTAAAGAAAAACAAAAAAAAAAAAATGTTTATACTTAATAGAATAAATTATGCTGCATGTTTGACGGAGGTAAATAATTATTTCACAGCGAAAAAGGTTTCGTTTCTTGAATGATTTCGTTCGTTAAGGTAAATTAATTATTATAATTAATGGACTACCGTACTGAATTTGCGAATTTACATGCTAAAGGAATTCTTGCAATTCAAATTACAAACATAATGTAATTAATTACTTAACTATTAGAGTGGCTTCGATATAAGTAGGTACCTACCTATCTATTAGTTTATACCCATATCGAGTAATGTAGGTACTTTGAACTAACAAACTTATTGTATTTCCGGGAAAAATGTGATATTTTAGTTTAAATTGTATAACGTAAAAAGCCGGACATATTTCGCTCCACGGGTAGTCCCGGTGTTTTAAATTGAAAGAGTTTGAAACGTACATAGAACAGCGATATACAGTAATTCAGTTAACGTACCCAATGAAAACAATAAGAGTCATCGCAATCAAAAAACAATTATGAGCTAAGCGAATAATTAACCGTAAATGTTTTGGTTTATTAGTCGTGTTTTTTTTTCTATTATAACTCAGATGTCAACATAAATGAACCTAACCGTACTTATTCGTCGTCGTTTATTGTTTTTCAATAAGCAGAAGAACTTTGGGAGACAAGCGTTTGTTTTTAAATTAAGTATTACACTTGATAAAAAAATCCGCATTTCTTAAGGTACGACAGGAACAATTTGGAACCGATTTACCAACCGAAGAATTTTTTCCCAAGGAGAAAAACAAAAAAAAAACCATTCCTCTTTTCGCTCAGAATCTAAAAATAACCTAGGAATTAAAGAAATACAAATTTCAAAAAAATATTGCATGTTAAGTACCACAGAACACCAGTATTTTTAAAATATCGCGTGCAAAAATCATTTACTCACTAAAAATATATTTTCCAAAATAGCAGTTGTTTGGGATTTTTGGGATTCTTGTAAAACGTTGAGATATAATATAATCATGCAAATAATCTGCATTTTTTAAGATACCGACACACAAAAATCAAGGCTTTTTGATTGGCCGAAAAGATTTTTTCAAAGACGAAACCTTTCTTCGTTAAACAATAATAGTTTTTTCACTACAGTCAGCAAACATGTAAAATAGAGGTTTAATTTTAAAAATGTTAATAATAATATTATTTTACAGGTATACTTTGAAAATTCAATTTGTGTACAGCATTAATGTCGTCTATACCAAACATTTACAAAAAAAATTATAATACGACGTTTATCTTTTAAATTATGAACTCATTAGGTTACCATTGTGTTATATAGGTAAGAGGTACATATATATATATATATATATATATATATATACTAAAATGCCCAAACTTTGTTTTGTCATAATTTGTTTGGATTTCGTATAATTTCGTATTCATTGCTCTCTCATTACACAGAAATACTGTTATACATTATGTGAAGTATTTCTCAAAGCTATATAATGTTAAATAAACATAATAAATAGGTCAGACCGGTATATTGTGCAGTTTTATATAAGAGAATATTAATTTGTAAACGCATTAACTATTTTATAGTTTTCGAGTGGACATTTATTTCAAGTGAAATCAAAGTGAAAACGACAATACGCATAATAATGCGTATTGTCGTTTAAATAAATTAAAATTTGGTCGTATACTCGGGAACAAAATCGTTAAAGACAATAACATAATATTACCGTTATACGTTCTGAAGTGTTTGAACCGTACATAACGAGTTTGGTATTGATCAAAGAACCCGATAATAATTAATAATCGTGATGACAAATAATTAATCTAATATACTTATTTACCTAAGAATTGGTATAGAGAATTTTGGGATAATTTGAGTTAGGTTGTTATTATTATCGTATTCAGTAAAATCTCACTACAACGTTCCCCCCCTCCCCCCATAAGAAGAAATCCTTTGACAGAAAATGTTAATAGCCCCAGTTAAAATATTTCAAACATTTCAAAAATTTGTTGGCCCTAAGCGATTCCGTTAAAGAAATATGTAACTGTGTAGAAGGTATTAAAATCGTAGGTGTAATACTAACACAGCATGTTATTACCGTCGTCATTTACCAGGGTTCGAATTTTATAAAATTCTATGTAAAAGTGTTTGTTTAAATGCTCGGAGAATAACAGAGTTGACTTAAAGTTTGTTTTGCGTTGATGTACAAAGAATCAAAGCTTGATTTCGCATTTTGTTAGATTGTTGATTAGATCTTTATTAGATATTTTTTCTGTATTTTAAGTTGTCGGTTATTTGTAACGAAATTGGCCGTATGTTATGAATTTACATTGTTCTACAATAATTCCGTTCGATTTTTCAAAAAAATCTAAATCGTATCACTGCGTGTCGATTAAATAAAAAAAGGAATTGAAAATACATTTTATATCAGAAGTTAAAATGAAAATAGGAAACCGAGTGAAAATAATTGTGTCGTTTTTGAATTTTGTTATTTTATTGCAAATTTTTATGGTTAGTACCACATATCGGTTACCTCAACAGAAACTTTCGTAACTCACTTCTTTTATTTTTCATTTATTTTTAATTTTTTGTTTTTAATGGTCAACAGAAATAGTTAACTGAAATGACTAATGGGCCTCAAACGGTATTACTGAAAGAGTTGAAAAAAAAAATTTAATTGAAAAATTCAGAATTAGAATTAAAAATTGTTTATTCTTACTTTCTTGAATATTTTTAAAAAAGTCAGTTGCGATTGTTTATGTCGCGGGAGTCGATATTATTATAGCGCACGTGATTTTATTTTTTATTTTTAATTGCGTGTAGTTCACCACTCAAATAATAATATACAAAACTTTTATGTTGTATGCGAATAGGTCGACGTCGGATTGATTTATTACAATGTGCGTAGACAACCTAAAACGACTAATTAATGGGACTCCGATGTTATGTGTAGGTATAGAAAACAAAACCGTCCGCGGGAAAGTGATTATTTCTTGGGAAACAAAAGGGCCAGGTGAGTGCCGTCAACTCGTATGTGTGCGTGTGTGTGTGTGTGTGTGTGTGTGTGTGTGTGTGAGTGAGTGTGTGTGTGTATGTGTGTATATATGTAGTAAAACGAACATTTCGCAAGTTTCGTGTAATCTCAAATAATGATAATTATGCGTGTACTTACAATACCTGCAGTGATGTAAGTGTGTGTATTCGAATATATTGTATTTGTACGCGAAAATTGTCCACATTGTTCGCAGACATAATGTATAACACGCATATCGGTAATTATTTATAAGAACCGACTCAATTAAACGATCGTTCTAATAAATAATAAATAATGATAATGAATATAATTTGAAGCCTACTGAAATGTATCGTCTATCGATCACACACGCACACCCTTGCTGCAGATTGTTTCGATGAGTTTAGCGTGAATGTGACTATTTTAAGTACAATTCGTTGAGAATTAACAATTACATAAATACGTTATTCCGAAATCATAACTGCAGCACTGTGTGTAACAGTGCCATTGGAAATCATCGGCGTCCGTCGGTAGGAAAACTCATCGGGCGCCGGAATAACGTACTTACGCTTTGTGACGGATTTTCTGTTTTATTGCTCATATTATATTACATTGTTACTCGAGTTTATTCGGCATCTTTATGATTGGAGCACCATTCCCGTCTCGCCTGTCGTCAAAATCTTCTGACGCGGTCCACCTTTTAAAATGTTCATTTCTTATTTTTTTTTTAACTAAGTCTTAAGAAAACGTAGTGAAAGAAGTGGGACCCGATCCTCAGCCTTATTAAAAGTCTATTCACTATTGGGTTTTGTTCCAATATCTATTGCCCGTAGTCGCGCAAGGTTTTGACATCTCCATACACATCTAGCCTATCCGCAGTATTCCCTTTTTTTAATATTATTTTCTCCAAACGTTGTTTGTAGCACTGTTTTTTTTTTCGCTCATAAACCACCCAATTTCTCTGCCAAATAGCGTACACACAATATCGTGTATCGTGATGAAGACTCGTAGAACTTTTATTAAAAAAAAAAAAAAAATAGGACGGAAAATAAAATCAGAGACAACATCCGAACATTCGGAATATGGTAAAACGCGTGAGATACTAAAAATCTATAATATAAACATTTTAAAAAATAATTTCTAAATAAATAATTTTTAAATAAATATTCTAAAAAATTAATATTATATTTTATACCGAGTGATTGAAAAATATTAACAATATGCGAACAAAAATGTTTAAAAACTTTAGATACATGTTTTCCTACAATTTTATAAAACATTTACTTTTTCATCCTCAATTTATAGGATGTATCACTATCAACATTTGATCTTTAAATGGCAACCAGCATTAAAATTGTCATAAATTGATAAGGGTTTTTTTCTTTTATACATTTTAACATTAACATTTGCAATTTCATTTTAAACTGGTGGTGAGATACAGCTCTATAAAGTTGGGTAATTTTAAGGGGTACTTTTCGTTTGTATAAGACCGTTAAGATGTTATCTAGATAGTTATCTTTTAACTTTATTGGTTGTACCTATGTAATATTTTTCAATTTTAAAGACCAAAAGTTATTTGTAATTAATAAATTCGATATTTTTCTATCCGAAGTAAAGATTGATAATCATATACATTGAGCCTAATAATAATTTAAGACTTTGAAAAATTCAATACTTTTCGAAATATTAAGTATTTCAATCACCCTGTATAACACATATGGAATATATTATATTCTAATACCGAATGGTTTATATTATCTTCAAGAAAAAAAAATATGTACCTAATTAATTTTAGATTTTGAAGGGAGCGATGTAGGGAATAAGCTATTGGTAGTTTGGTCTGAATTTTGTCTGTTTACATCTATAAAATATATATAATATCTCGTTGTTTATTTATGGTTTGTGATTGAGTGCTTGGATAGTACAGTTGAAAAAAAAAAATGAAAAAATAAACACAGGTGGTACAAGAGGGACGTTATTTTTAGAACTATTGGTTTTCGAGAATATTACAAAACCTATACGGAAAAAAATGGTAAAGATCAAAAATACAAAATTATATTAAATATCAATCGGTAAGACAATATAATTGTAAACTATATTTAAGTATAAATCTACTATAATAAGAAAAAATACTAATATTTAACAATCCAAATGGATAAATTATTGGACAATCAACTTGAGTTTGTGTTAAAAATATACACGTGTACGAATAATGTAAATAATGCACTAATTTACATATATAAGTATATTTAATTTTAGAGTAGATTGAAGTTGTCTAATTTGTAGAAGACACACGCGCGCGAGCGTAAATATTAAAACAAGAATATATTTCGTGTTAATACTGGTAAAATGTGAAAAGCTTCACTAATGATCGAGTCAAATCTTATTTTATTTTAATTCGGTATATTATGTAAAAGTTTTGCACCATGTCGAAAGAATATGCAGGTTTACTCAAATTAAAATCTAATTCGAAACAGATTTCTCACATCTCCCGCTACTATCACCATCGGCCCTACTGTTTTCGACTGTTATTTACGCGGCGACTAAATTAATACATTAGTATTATCAAAATCTTGCCGTACGTATTTTACGACCAAAACAAAAAATACTTCCCTCATAAATTGACGACTAACCATAGAAGTACGACCGGCATTGTGTGTGTATAGAGATTTAAAGCAGATAACAAATAAGTCGAACAAAATAGTATTTTAATTAAAAACTTACCGGTCCGTACAGAATTGTCAACCTACCGGCAAGAATGTGAAAACGTCTGTATAGATTACCCAAACGTGTTATCTATTAAAATAATAATACTGATAATAATGCATTTTCAAAAACTATAATAAAACAATAAGAATAATAGTACTTACTATCTATACGAAATTTTAAAATTTGACGGAAAAATGTCAGGTTTTATATAAATAGTTTTACTATAATAGAATAGTTTTTTACAAAACTGTGCAAGTTAACTTATATTTTTTTTTTAACTAATCTTATTTTAGAAAATAATAAGAAAAAATATCTTGATAAAAGTTAAAGTTGATTTTAAAGTTAAAACCAATTAAAGTAACCAAGTTAAGATACAAATTTTCAGGAAAATTATGACTTAGTTAAATTAAAAGTTGAAAGGTATACTTCTTAAAATTATCCTTCAACTTTTATAAGTTTGTTATACAAAACTCGTATAGGTACCTATTATTCACGAGGTTGTTCTTATCTTATCTAATCCAAAAATCACAGCAAATTAATAAAAATGTTCAATAATTACCGGTCCGCGAATAATGATCGAAATAATTGTTTTTCCCATCATGTTTTTTCACCGGTATAAAAGATAACATATAATAACGATAACAAAATCCATCGGCTACCACAAACAAAAGTTCGACGAATAAACAAAATAATTTATAGTTTATTAAATAGCATTCTTTATTCAAAAACGTTACGGATAAGTCATGCAAATTATTGATATTAACATTGCGCTTCAATTTTTTTCTTGTTTTAAACATTGGCATTTCTAGGATAGAGGTGATACGTTCCGGTATTGCTACCATTGAAAAACGAATTTAGCTCTGAGTTAGTGTGGAACACCGGGAAAATTCCGGTACTCGTGTGGCTCTATTCGCCCCTGCTTATAGTTAAATTAACAGTTATCAAAACGGTAGCTTTTAACATTTTAACTAATAACTGTGATAAGGCCCAGATTTGATATTTTGTTGTAAGAAAATACATCTTTGTAAAACTGTATATCACTTATAGGACTATGGTTAAATAAATTATTGTGGGTAAGGCGTCGCAATTTAAAAAAAAAAAAGAAACAAAAACGAAAACAGACATTGATAAGAAGTTTATGATGAAATGATAATAATAATATTTTCCTCGTAAATAGTCCAAAATAAATTGTATAATGAAGTAAATTGTATTATCTTATCGCGACCGTTTAACTTAAATAACGGTAAATAATATTATTATGACGTGTCCCAGTGAATTGCATGAACTACATATAGGTAATAATTTATATTTTTTTCCCGCAGAGCACCTACCCATATAAAATAATTCAAAATATAATTTTTATCTGCAATGATTTATATTACTCTTATGAATAAATACTAATCAAAGTTTAAATAAACGCATAAATTATTTAATTAACAGACTGTGTGCTGTGCGGTACAAGGGAGTGTTCGCTAGCCATTCGGCATTAAACGAGTTTCTTGTTTTGCAAACATTGATTACTAAAGTTATACTTGGAAAGCCGATTACTTTTCCAAACAAAACAAAACTTTCGACGTCCTGAAAATCTTTCAACAAAATTTAGTACCTACCTACCTAGTTTTTCTTTTCGTATTATTAATTATTTTATATAATTATACAGGTATTTATAAAAATTAATCTCTTATAAGTTTAAACGAGATAAAATTCAATTTTTTTTTTTACATATTTTACTTGCATCCATCTATTTATTTTATTGTTTACGGTAAATATTATTATTTTACGATTTATCGTTTCTATAAATATTGAATTAGAAGACAGATACTATGTTGATTATACCTAAGTAATACCATTATAGTTTTCTCAATTTGTTGGCAGAATATAAGTTTTTGTTATATTGTTCCCGGGTTGTAGACTGCTGTAATTCATAGATTGATTCATATAGCCTAAAAAACCATTTATTTCGAAAAGTATTGACTTTTTCAACAAAAATGTTTTGACTTGTATAAAACAAGAAGCACTAAAATGTTACATTTCCATAAATTTTTGGATGTAAAAAGACTACCTACTTTTAATTTTAAAATTGTTACCTGCATTAAAAATGTCATACATAGGTAGAGTATTAGTTAAAATAAATATCACATGCCGTTTCGTTTCATGTTTGTGCATTTAATAAATTATAAATTTCCGTTTTTAAAATTTCGATTTGGTTTAGGTCGATTTCTAAGACGTGTTTACGAGCGTTGCTTAGAATGCGTCAGTAAAATTTTCATTTTTTTTCAGATTAGGTATTGTTTTGGCTTAATGTATAGCTAGAACGTACAATTTAATGTACGTTGAATAATTTATTTATTATTATTATTATTTTTTTTATATGATTTGAAATGATAAATATAAATAAAAAACAACAGAAGCGCGGAATATTTTGTAAAAAACGAAATTTTTAGTTTCTGATGGCGTAAATATAATGACATCACAATATCAATGACTGCTCATTGCCTAATCATGATATCCAATAGGTCACACTGTGTCATAGTTAATCACTTTTCTGTATCACCGTAGTTATTAACCAAAGCTATATATTATTGCACGAAAAGCGCTTAGGATAAAGTAAAATTGGTTGTAGTTAAGTAATGAAGAATAATAATTAGTTATTTTTAATGATATTAATTCAGAGGAAAGTTTAGTAATGATCAAAAATTTTGAAATTGGACGATAGTTTGAGATCAAAGATGGCTTACCGCTCTTTAAGATTGGGGAGATAAAGGATAATTTATTGTGAAAGAGGAAGGCCATAGTATGGGTTAGATAAGGTTAGATATAATATTGGATTTATAATATTAGATATAATATTAATACACCTACTTTCAACTTCCACCACACCATTCACCATATGTATTTATTTTATTTATATGGAGTGAACTCCAGTTTACAGATATGAATTTAATAATCATCAAATTAATATTTTGTTTAAATAATTACTTATTCCAAAACTTAATTGATAACTTATGTTAAGTAAAAAATAAACAAAATGATAAATAATAATAATATTATACCTAGCAATAATAATAATAATTTTGCAATTATGAATACCAATCATTATCATATATAAACAAATTTAAAAAGTTCAATTACCTATACAACATGACAAAGCTATAAAGATTAATAACGAATAATTTCATTTTATATATATAAAAAAAAAAAACATAATACAGTTACAAATAACATAACTTTCATATTGTTAAACATTTAGAGTGTTCTTAATATCCTGTGAATCACAAAAAAAAAAATCAAGCCTAGTGCCATTACTGATTGCCATTAAGGAATTGAATGAAGAATATCGTGAAAAATTATTTTTTACATTATTTATCAAAAATAAGTCTTTTTTTTTTTCTAGCATTTTTATTGTTTATTTAAAAAATAATTTTTCCTAGGGTTTGAAGACAATCCAGACCAATATTTAATAATTTAAACAAATATATTAAATTTAAATATTTTCTTCGATTTTGTAATGTGGATATTTTGGCGAAACCCAAAACTCCGTCATACGAAGAATAGGGTGGTCTATGTACATTATATTTATAGGAAATGAATCTCAAAAACGAATTTTGGATGTATTCTAAGAATTTTGAATTTTAAATTTTAGCAGGTCACCAGATAAGAGTTTCATATTTAAGTTATAAGCGTACTAAGAAGAAATAAATATTTTTTTAACGCAAGTTGAATTTTAAATTTTGAACAACTATGTTTTAAAAATCCTAATTTTGATGATGCTTTATTCTCAATTTATTAATGCCAAAATCAATGTTTAATTTCTAGTGATAAAAATGCCTGTCAACAAGTATTTTAAATTTAAAAATGTATTTAAATACTAGAGTTAGAGTACTTGGAATAACTTAATAAATAAAAAATGTTGATACTATAGTAAATTAGAATAGTGAGTAGCCGCTGTAAAAATTAGTAATAAGAAATAGTACCGTTGGCCAGCACTAGTTCAGCATAAAATGTATTTATTGAAGAGAAAATTAGTGCTTAGTTTTTGGCTACTAAGTTTACGAACCTTAAAAATGCTCCTACTTTTTCATTTTATACATACCTTAAAATGAGGATTTTCTATATAATATAGTACTTGTTATTTATACAAAAAACATTTTTAGAGTTCCCAAAAATTTTTTTTAGAAAATTTTAAAAATGACAACAAAATAATATGTAGATTTTTCGATCTCTCGGTTCCCTTGGCAAAAAAACACGGCTAATACAGTCGTACTATTAATGCTATTCAGCTCAGAATATCCCCCTACTTTCTCATCTTTAAAAATAGCCTACCCGCGAACGCCATCAACATTTTATTTTGAAGTATAGTCATTATAACTATACGATACGAACACACGAATACATTTGATCTGTTATAATGTTCATGCGATACAAAAACATTGTCCTCAGAAACACCGCAGTAGAAATATATGTATATATGTATTTAATTCAATTTCTTTTAAAATGGTAATGCGAGTTAGTATATATTATTTCGCTATTCTTCCAGCAAGTATAATTATTTTCCTTTATAAACATTCGACTTAACCACCCATCTTTTCTATATATTATTATACGCTCGGTCAGTACGCACGATGACAGCTATTATTCTCCAACTTCTGTCATATCTCTCTCTCTCTCTCTCTCTCTCTTCCTCTATCTCTCCCTCCCTCTAGTACTTTAGATTCGGTTTTAACAGAGTTTCTTCTGTATAATAATTAAATTGCATTGTTCGTCTTGTGTGCAACACGATTTTCTTTATTTATTTTTTTTTTTTTTGTATAAAACTCCACCGGGAGAGACTACACTGTGGTGTAATTTTAAGTACTTTTCTCTATAATATTCATAAATAAATACTAATGGTTATTAATTGCGAATTTTCATTAGACATTATTATTTATTATTAGACATATTTTCACAAAAATTAATAAAAAACCAACTGCTATTGCAGTGTATAATAACACGTTAAAAATATTAATTTTAATTAATTACAGATGATGGTTTATCGCGAGTAGGTACTTTAAAATACAATTTTACCAAGTCTTTTTCTAAAATAAAAAAAAATAAAAATATTATAAAACTATCGGTTCATATAGTGTCAACTATTAAAAATATATTATCATAACAGGACGATAAAATATATTTTGATCAAACACCCTCTTTTGCAAAGTACTACACAAACAACTATTAATTTAGATGAAAATGATGTGTATATATATAGATATACGGAATGTCCCAAAAGATTTACTATTTTAAAGTGGCGAGACTAATGTAAACACCATTACCCAGCCACTTGAAAATAATAAATCCTCGTGGGACACCCGAGTATCTACGTATATATACGTATAGAAAAAAAAATATATACTTTTTGAACTTATAGTCACTGCATTTAATGTATTTTCATTATTTGAATTTTTGTTCAAACATAGATAAAATAAATTCAAAAAGTTTCAAGAATAATAATAATAATAACAATATAACTTTTGAATTTATCATTAACTATTTCTCGGAGAGAAAATTGTTTAATGTTCGTACTATATATGCGTTGGTTGGTATACAATTGCGTAAGTATAATAAATTTGTTTTAAAATTACATTTTGTGTGGCCGACGTGTTGAAAGTTAACAATAAAAAAAAAAAAAACATCAAGATATATTATATTATAAATTATAATATTATATTCCGTTTTGCCGTTTTATCGAACCGACCCGCGACCTCCCAGCTCCCGACATCGTAAATTTTATGTTTTTATCTGCGAGATTTCAGGCAATTAGATAAATAAAACGTGGCGTTTGTCGGGATTTGTCTACTTCTATACTTACCCAACATCATTTCCATGTATCCTCACCACCAGTGGGTGTGTATATGTGTGTGTGTGTGTGTGTATGAGTCTGCGCTCGTATGTATGTGAGTACACGAGTGCAATTGAGATGGCAAAATCGGAATCAAAAACTTTATAATTGAAAATAAGAGAGTAGAGCTGGTTTTGCGCTTTGCGGGCTCAGAAAATGGATTGAATAAAACGTATACACATTTATACATACATATATATGTGTATAAAAGGGTTGTTTTATTGAAGTTTATCGTGGAAATGACACTGAGTTACGGGCCCAGTGCATGGGGACAGGGTGGTGCTCTGTGTAAACGAAATAAATGAATTCATTTGTTATTCAAAGCGTTAGGGGGGTGATGGTTGGCTGTCATTTGTTGGGGAAGTGAAGGGGAAGTGGAGTATATAGTAGTATAGTGGTGAGGTGTCGTGCCTGTGACTGGAATTAATGAACCCGTCTTATATGACGAGGGGGGAGGTAAAGAGTGTCGGTGGAAGGGAAGAATATAAGGTGTAGAGTGTAGAGTGAAGAGTCGCTGCACCGGGCCGGGAAACAATTACATTAGGCGAATCATGTATATATAATATGAGTATTCGAGATTTGTGATTATCTTGACTCAGATTTTTCTCCTTTTTATCTTATTATTATTTTTATTTTTTTCGTCCCCAGATATAAATGTCAGCGACACGAAATATTTTCTCCGAAATTTTGGTTTTCATGAACAAAACAGTATCCCGCTCGAAAGTGCGTTGAAACGTTTATACCTGATACCTATATTTTTATTATTAGCAATTAGATAAAAAAAAGAGCTGATACTGCTGATCGGAGTGCCACAGTTTTAGGGGAGAAATTGGGAAGGTAAGATATATAAAGTAACTTAGTTTACATAACAAAAGGACGATACCTATAGTAAACAATTCGATACTCGATACTCGTAACCAATACTCGATTCTTGGTAATTTATTTGTTTAAAAATAAATAAAAAAAAGCTGTCCTAGGATAATGAGGACGGGTGTAGTCATTGTTGTAGGTGGGGAGTAATAAAGGTCGGAGTACAGAAGGGAATTTAATATTTTAATGTGTATCTGTAAGCAACGATAAATTAAACATTCTGAGCGGAGTTTAGTTGATAGTGATGCTTTGTCAACAATGTATCTAATATAATGCCATATTTTCTATAATGTTTATTTAATATTAATCCGATTTCCCCGTTTTTCCTATATTTTTCCGGTTTTTCCATGTTTTTTCCTGGTTTTACACATTTGCTGGAAAATCAAAAAATGACCTCCCTAATGTACCATCCGAAGAAAAATTCCTTTTTAGAAAACCGTCTATATCGTATAAATCTGAGCAAGATTTCTAGTAGAAATTTGTACATAATACAAAAAAATAAAAAATAAAAAATAAAAAAAACCATCTTTGTAAAACCAATACATTCTTCGTTACACTCAAAATCTAAAATACAACTATTAAGCCAGTATTGAATATTGAAATCGAGCTAATTTTTTGCATTAATTTGACTCATGATGTTGAAATGATCAATTATAATGTGATAACCATATTTAACGTCATGGTTAAATAGATTAAATTAAACAAATTAATATTTTACAATGTAGTTTCACATCTAAATTCTAAATAAAGTTTTATAATAATAAATAATATTATTATTATAAATATACAGGCACCGATTGGCTGGGGTACTGGGATGCAACAACACCCTATGTCTTACAGTTTTTTTGCCTCAATCTGTATGAATTTGAAACTATTTTAAACTAATAGGAATTTTTAATTTTTTTTTTTCTGTTCACGAATTTTTGAGGCCCTTTTGACAAACTTCTCTCTATTAATTTCTATCAAAAGATCAATCTCACCGTAATTTTCCTGGTTCTACTATTTTAGTTATAATATTTATCCGATCTTCCCATCTTACACGTGGACGACCTAATGGTCTTTTCCCTGTATAGGATCTCCGGCTTGAACTGGCTTTATCATTGACCATCGTTTTTTCAATAAATATCCTATAAATAAATCAATAAATATTCATTGTAGTTGACTTTTCTTAATTTCTTGCACTTTCATTGGTTTTTGAAAAATTTGCTCTAGTTTTTTATTCTTAAATTTTGTTTAATGCAAAAGTTATAACTACCTGATAATTTATAGAATAATTTGTTTGTAGTAATTCTATATGCTATTGATTATTTTACATTATTTAATATATTAGAATTTTTTAGACGTGGTGTTTTTTACAAAATATCTTAAATTTTTGAGTATTTTTTATGATTCCAATACATTTTGCTATTTATTTTTATCAACATTTTATGAAAAAAACTTATTAAAGCACAATAAGTTGTAATTTATTTCTATTTACAAAATAATAAACAACTTTCAATTTAAGTTTATCAAAACATGTTGAACCGAACTTCCTTCAGAGTTGTTTGCACTGATTTATTATTACGTACAAATACAAATTACTTTACCACATTATGTATATCTTATTACATCTCCTATTTACGATGGTGGCCCATAAGCACAATTTTACCACCTAAAATTATGGACATATCAAAGACCTATGGGAGTTATGCCCGCGAAATCTTTTTTACACAGCTTTAACCAGAAGCAACTACACATTTCATTTACTTTTTTTTTTTTTTATACAATTTATCATATTATTTTAATATTAATTTTCATACACACATGCGTTGTCTGTAGTAAAACTGTATTTTGTTCTGTAAACTAATTATAAAATACATGGATAAAATATTTTATTCAGATACTACGGAAAAGCTTATTGGATATTTTAGGGGGTATTAAAGATCCACTAGCACTCCCTAGTTTCATTTATGCTGTGTACCACTCACGTCCCACGATGTGTTGTATCTTTGTTAGTTTTTCAAAATGTATTTTATTATTATAATTTTCCTAAATAATTATTGATGTTCGCCCTAAAATTATTTAGTATCCCATAATCGATTTTTACCAGTTTACGCCTGTAGATATATATTATTATAATAATATTAAATATCGAATGTACCAAATACCGCATCTCTAATTTTTATCTATGCAGATAAACGTGTCTTGCATTTGCAGACGCCACAGTAGTTATTGCAAAAAAACAAATAAAAACGCTATTGTATTAATTGAACCATTGAGTAACGAATTTGAAAAAGTGGGTATTCTTTTAAACCCAGAAAAATCAACAGCATTAACATTTGCAACGGAATACTAGCATTTGAATGACTGGTAACAATGAACGGAACCGATATGCGCTGTATCGTATCAGAGGAAAAAGTACGCTAACTAGGAGTTCACTTTTCTAACGAATAATAGTTTATTTATTTTATTTTATAATTGTTTTAACACCCTAAAGAGGTAAGCAGTTCAGTACAATGACAATAAGAAATGTATACAGAATAAAATAGTTTGAAGCTACTTATAACAAACCTACATACAATTATTCGTATACGTAGTTAATACTAAGAAGCTAATTAAGTTTGGTATTTTAATACAATTTATTTTAATTTAAATAATGAATCAAAGAAAAAATCAAAATTTGGTTATCATTTTTGAGAAGCTAAACATTTTTACTACGTCTAGAAAAGCATCTATGATTTTTTTTAAACCGAATTAAAATTAAAAATTAAAATCCAAAATAAAGGAAACGATTATTGCGTTAAGTTTCCCGTTTGTTCCACCCAATTATTAAGAAAACTACAAAGAGAATCAACAAATTATCTACTCAGTGCACCAATTAGACAGTATTTAATTAATAAAATATGTTACACTTGAAAATCTAAACAAGATATTTGATTAAAAAAAATACGGAAAGATTGGAAAGAAATCCTCGTAGACACAGACAATTAAATTGAATACTATGTTTGTAACGATAAATCATTGCTGACGAAAAACCATTCCAAGTAGCGAGTCAGAGTATTATTATAGGCAGTCGTATTTTTTCCGTTTTTGTTAAAGTAACCTGAAAATCAACGAAAATTAAATTATAACTTCAGTTTTTTCCATTTATTTAGAAAACTGAAATAAAAATTTTAAAATGACTTTCTCAATGTATCAACTAGATCAAAGATGCTATAAAAAAGTTTCAATAAAGTTTTAGATTGGAGCAAGATTTCTGGTGAAAAAGTTGTTAACAAAAACAAAAACACAAAAAAAACTTATCATGGTGAAAATAATAAAATACATTCCTCGCTTCGCTCAGAATCTAAAAACACATAATACGTACTTAAGTACTTTTTTACTGTACGAGTGTGTTAGTAAAATCAAAATACAAACATAAAAAACATTCAGTAATACTCCATGTTTATTAATATTTATTTTGATTTCATATAAACTTATATTATTATATATTGTTCTCCTATTAAAATGACGTGTATTCAAATATATTAATCTTAGATATTCCATCTTTCCAACTATTCAACTACAGCAGTGATCGCACTCGTTTCCAGTATCAGCTGTTGTTTTGTTTATTTTATTTCTGATCATAAATGCACCCGGTTTACCGAAATTTGCAAAGCCTTGTGGGACAAGGACTACAATAATCACAAATATTTCAGTTTTATTGTAACTTTTATGTTATTAAATAAATGGGGTGTAACGCGAATCGTAACACTTCCGAGTGGGATTTATTTAAGAGGAAAAAAAGTTTCGTGTTTATTCTCACCGTTCGCGGCGGCGCCGGTCGTGCCGTAAATAAAATGATCTACCGAACGAAATAATATAAACACTACGTTCTGCTTTATCGTAGACGACGGGCCGAACCCAGAGCCGAACCGGTGCATCCGAGTATCTTATGCGTTTGTAGAGAACGCAAATTTTCGTTTTGTTTTAATAGTGTGTAGATACATTATCGCCGTCGCGTTTTTTAACGGCAAAATAAAATTCGGGTAACGACCGACTTATTTGTGGTCCACATGTCGCGCGTATTCAGCGGCGAACGGACGGCAACGTATAAATACACAATAATAACGACGGTGATTATAAGTACACAAACGGAACGCGTGTATCGTACACATACGCGCGCGCGCACACACACATACCTTCTACAATATGTGACAAACGTTTTTTTTTCCCACGACGAAACTATAGCGGGCCACGCGTGTTTTTTAACGGCGGCGAAAAAAAAAAAGCCAACAATATACCGCGACTCCGCGGAAACCGCAACGGAAAATGATTTTATTATTATTATTATTATTGTTGCATTTCTACGAACGGCGATGGCATCGCGGGAACTCCGACGCAGTCGTATCGTTTGAAATTCCATAGTTTTGGTCGCGGAAAACGCCTCCGTCGTATTCATATTTTCCACCTACGTAACAAAACGTTCAATACGCCGATCTGATATTATTATTTAACGTCAATAAGCCCAACAACTCAACGGCCGTATACGCGTATTTTGAAAAACGGTTACGGTAACGGTGTTTCCGTGCGGTGCAACACACAATGAAGCCCTTTGTACAATGTATATTTCGGGTCATAAAGGGTAAGGGATTCTAACAACGTTTAAAAAACTACTGGGAATGTTCCGATTTTCGAAACGTTGAACTTTCAGATTTCGACGTCATAATGAAGTCGGCCACGCCATATACCTATTTATATTTCAGGAAATAATGTCCAAACAGTTCTGATAACTTTCGAACAACCTCTAACTAGGCTCGAATAAGGTTTTTACATAGATATTCGGGTCAAAAATATACGTATAAACATGTACCATTTCTCTTCCACCTAACATTTTCAAGCTTAAAGCTCGTGTCGGAAAAGCTTAAAGGAGGTATTATGTCGAAACATTTGCATAGTTTAGGCCTTTTTTTTTTTGGTTTTGATTTCTGCGCGCGTTCACTGCATCACATTGAAAAACTTGTACAAAGGTATGCATGTGAAAGAGAAAAAATGTATTAATCTGGAAGGTGAAATTTTGAAAAAGTTCGGCTTGAATGCTTAAAATTAAAAAGGTTTATAGTCCCGAGGTAAAATCAACGAGAGTCGCAATGGACATTTACTGTTTCAGCAACGCGTGCACACGACAATTATTGAGTTTTTGACACAAATATTACTCGTATCTTAATATGCTAAAATCGTTAAACTTCTTTTGATTTTAGATTTTGATTGGAGCGAGAAATGCGTATTGATTTTACAATGATGTTAATTTTTTTATTACTTTTTTTTCTACCAGAAAGGAAATGTTCTCTGGGTGATACTTTAAAGAATCATTTTTTTGAAATTCTCATTAATATTCGAAATAATGAGGAAAGCCTGGTTCTTTAAAAATAAGGTTGTCATTGGTAACTGTTTTTATTTATTTTTTGTTATTATTAAGTTTTTATTATTTTCATATTTTTTAAACAATCATTGTTGTCATGGAAACGCACATTGTTTTAATCATTTTACTATAATATGACATAATACCATATTATATTGTTTTGTTGGCAAAGTAACATTATCAACTGAACTCGATTCAGAATCGTTTTTTCTTTATCAATAGTTAATCGTTGCTTACAGGTATACATTAAATTTTCATCTGTATCCTACCTTCTCAACTTCTCACGTATAACAGTGGCCCTCCCACGATGTATGTCTGTCTTTTTCAACATAAAACGTAAATCGCAGTCGTCGTATTATTTTAAAATTAGCAACTACTCACTAGCTCATCGTTTTTGACGGTGAACACTGTATTCCGTTTTCGTTTATCATAAAACTTATTGTTGGACAATAAAGTCATCGATATGTGAAATTTTAAAGCACGACGTAAACGCATGCGTATAAACCGGAGTGTAATCTATTTTTTTTGCAAAACATTAATAAAACAACGTCAAGACAGAAATGACTCGTACAACGCAGAGAATATATTATGTTTTTAATTTACATATAATAATTAATTGACGACCGCGTATACATTTCAATAATATAATAAGAATGAATTGCATATTATTGTACGCGAACCGAGTATAATTTGCATTATTTATTTTTAATTTGTGTGTAACTCCGTGGTATTAAATAAATATAATTCTCGCTTTTCCCACAGCTTAGAATAAATATGAAAATCGCATTGTATTAATATTATTACATATTATTATTATTACGAGTACAATGATAATAATATTACGACCGAAGAAAATTGATTACACAATAAACTCTTGTTTTTATAATAAACATAAATTTACATATATTTTCAATTAAAGAAAAATAATGGTTTAAAAAAAAAATGTCATTAATAGCACGGAGAAAAAACAAAAAAATATTTTTTACGAACTCGAATAACAATCAAATCGTACGAACGAAATAAAAAATAAAAAAATAAAGCCATGTCTACTTCGCATCATTTACGTATGGCACTGTTGTATAGATTGGACGTGGAAATGTAGTTTAATATATAAGATAATTTAATTTATAACGGAATTCAGCAATAAATCATTGTTCGTGCAAAATGATTATGAGCAAAGTTCGGTCAAACATGTTTTGATAAACTTGTGACTGTATTAATAAATATGCAATTACAAAAAAAAAAAAAAAAACAACGATTGTCAGAGTTTTTTTAGTAAAATGTACATAAACTGAATAAAAACTTAAAAGTCGCCTGCAGAATGTGTTGGACAAATTGTGCCACCACTGAAATGAGCGAATACATGTGATATTCAATGAAAATTTCGGGTAATTGTTTAAAACTGAGTTACAATAAAAATACGAAGTCGTGTTTAAAAACCGCTATGCTTAAATATTCTTTAAAAATATTAAAACTCCTTAAATATTGTTTACAATGTATTTCTGTCGTTCACCCCAGATTATCACAATTATCAAGAAAGCTTCAATCAAAATATTAACTTACTTATTTCAACCAATAAAAACACTTTATATCAGAACGACGATTGAAGTTGATCGCCGGAAAAAGATTTCCGATAGAAAAAATATGTACCTATTATAAAAAGAACTCATTAAAGACAAATTAATACATTCCTCGCTTTGTCCAAAATTTTAAATTAGGTGTAGATATAGTCGTTTTTTTTATATCTAAAATATTTTTTATAATAATTGTGAAAATCAAAAAAATACAAAAACACGATTTTTTTTTTTCAAATTACGGCGCATCGATTTTATTATTTAAAATATGTACGGTCTCTGTTTTCTACCAGAAATATCGCTCCAATAGAAAAAAACCAAAGGAATTTGTAGTTTTCGCTGAATTCTTAATCTAGTCGGTGAACATGAAAGGCGTTTTTTCGATTTTCTTTGTATTTTTTTTTTTTTTTTTTTTTTTTTTAATAATCAAACTGAAACCGATAAATACGTAGGAAAAAACGGGAAAATTCACGAAAATAATTCTTCGGTTATTTTCAATTTTGTTTTATTATAGGTATCGTATTGTTAAATCGTGTATAAATGAACTTCGCTGTACGTATCGTTTTACGTAAGTAATGGTTTATCGTTGGTAACAGATGGTGTAATAAATAACTTTATGCATCCTACCTTTTTGGTTGGATTTAGTATTTTACGTAAATAGCGTGCTTATTTCAGATTGTAATATAGGAGGACGTATTGTATTAAACATGTTGATATTCGTTAAGCTATAAATGTCCCGTGTCGTATTAAATTTAATATATTATATTATCATTATCATTATACATTTATAGCTTTCGATGGGAGTGGCGGACGGGGGTTATTTAAAACAATTGATAAGTTGCCTAATCTGTACAATACGCCTCCAGTTCAAAATGAAAATTATTATAATTAAGTGTACATATCTACCTACCTAACTACTAAATAATTACTATATTAGTAATAATAATACACACACGAGTACTTGTATATACATGGGCATTTCGAACAAATATTTTTTTTTATAACGCTGTAAAATATAAAACTATGATTTGCTCTTTTTTTTAAATTACACGTTGATATAGTTTTAATTTATACTTATCTACCTGTATAAAAAATAATAATAGGAAAAACATTTTTATATATATTTTTTTTTTTTTTTTTTTTTTTTTT